>CM058233.1:110065976-110323476 GCA_030180135.1 Orychophragmus violaceus
TGCAATCTGCTGCGAAATGACCTTGCTTGTAACAGTTGTTGCAGAGTCTAAGGTCACCAGGCGGGAGCTGGCGAGCCGTGCAGTCTTTTGCTTGGTGTCCAGCTATACCGCAGCTGTGACAAATGCCTTCGTTAGTGCAGCTATTAGCCATGTGCCCTGGTTCACGGCAGTTCCAACACAGAGACTTTGTGGAGCATTCTGATACAATGTGCCTGCCGAGTTTTATATATAAAAAAAAAACAAGGCTACATTAATTATCAATATTGGCCACAGAAAGAAAATACAAAGCACACATATATCAACCAATCTAAATACACTAGATTTTCAATGCGCTAATCTACCATCAAGATTAGTGTATATTAGCATAAAACAATCAAAATAACCTTAAAAACGTGATGCACAAATCCAAAGACGGAATAAGGAAGCCAAGTAGAGAATGAATTGGTTACCCAGGGAGGCCACAATTGTGGCAGACTGAGACATTGGGGCAGTCTCGACCAAAATGACCAGGTTGCTTACAATTCTTGCACGTATTACTTTGGCTGCAACACAATTTAAGCATATTAGTACAAAAAAAAACTCCCAAGTTGATATCTGAAACAGTTTCTCAGTATAAACCGTAAATATATACAGCTAAGCTATGAATGAAGTACCCTAAGAGAAATGATATTTTCGATATCTTAATTGAGACAGTAAGGACGATTAATGGAGATGAGAAACCTGAAAGTTCGATGTGAATCTCTTCGGTAAGGATTAGCACGGTAAGAGAAACGATCAGAAGGAATCTTTCTGCCCATCGGAATATTCCTACTCCTGCTGTCCAAACTCATTATCTTAGAAGAAAAAAACAATCAGGAACGGAAGTAAGAAAGTATCATTGAAGCACACAATTAAAAGTCATAGATTTGGTGCGAATTCGAGATGAAAGCCCTCCTTTAAGAATAGCTAAAGCCCTAACAACTGAATCACGATTGTCACAAGTAACACACAAAACTGAAAACTTAAAAGCAAAATTAACGAAAACTGCTTTCTTAAAAACGTAATTTCACCCAGAAAGTTACATCAGTACCTCCGTCACGGTGGCGAGAACCAAGTTTCCGATGAGTAAACTCTCAGCAGAATCTGTGGCATGCGGCGGAGCAACTTGTGTGACTCGAAACACAATATGTGAGAAACTAATGGGCTTTTGAAGCCTTTCTTGACCCATTAACAAATTAACTAAACCACCCGGACCAATATGATTTTTTTTTTCATAGCTAGATAAATCATAATAATTTCCGAGTAATCTATTATATCAGTTGTAATAATAGTTATAGAAATTATGTTCTAGATTAAATCTCTAAATTATTTTCAATGAAATTTAATTGCCTTTTATCAATTTGGTTTTTTTTTATCAATTTGATTTTTCAACATTATAAAATGTATGTAAAATAATAACCGAGGGGGAAAAAATTACTTAAGCTTAAAGAAAAGGTTTTCAGAGGAAAAGTTAGAAGAAAAAGAGGTAAAAATAGCAGATTACATTGCTTGCGAAATAAGTGAAGTCCCCAATTAAAAGTATACTTTAAGGGTTTTTTGCTAACAATATTATTTTCATTTAAGAAATGTTTCATATCAAAAATATATAACGAGTCCATATATTATCGAAGAGGAAACGTAAGTTAACAAAAAAAAATCTAATACTGACTGAGCACCGTACAAAAGTGAGACAAGGCTGACATGTAATGTAACTAATTACCGTTAGGTTCGTTATGCATACACCACTTGCTCTTTTCTGATATGGTCCAGTCTACAATACGTACAAGCATAAAATTATAACATCATGGGCCATATCCCATATGTAATGTAAATCTGTAATATGCCTAACCATGACAAATCTTGTAATAATATATAGTTTTGTTAATCTCAATTAAATCTTATCTACAAATATTATATCTCCCGACATTGTTTTATCCTCACAATATCGGGAGACCAACTAATAACTTTCTAATAATTGGGTTAAATATCTCGTCTAAAATTAATTATGCAAAAGACAAACTAATCTTGACAATTTTACAGTAAACTCCATTAGTTTTATATTAAGTTTTCTTTATAAATATATAATCGACTACTGGAGTGAAAGTCCAATTGTAACGACCCGTCCGCCCTTACCGGTGAGTCACCCATCCTTCTCCCGGGCTTGTGGGCTCCACCCCTGTCCGACGGTCGGTGCGTTATTTTTGGTAGGCCCGACCGACTAATTTACTGACCCTACAATCACCCCATGACCTTTTCCCATGTATTTTGTCCTCACACACATGCTACCACGAATTACTTCCCGGAAGGTCACCCATCCTGGGACTACTCCAGCCCAAGCACGCTTAACTCTAGAGTTCTTTCAGGCAAGTGACCGGAAAAGGTAAATGCACTTGGTGATATATGTAGCCAAATTAATTCATTTAAGCCTTTCTCAAATGGGCCGGGCCAGGGCCATTACAAATTCTCTCCCACTTAACGGGAATCCGTCCCCGAATTCTGCAGCAACTATAACCCTCAAACCCCAGGATTGTCTCCCGAGACAGAATCGGTTTGACTTCCCTGAGCTCTGATACCACTTGTAACGCCCCGTCCGGCCCTACCGGTGTGTCACCCATCCCTCTCCCGGGCTCGTGGGCCCCACCCCTGTCCGACGGTCGGTGCGTTATTTTTGGTAGGCCCGACCGACTAATTTACTGACCCTACAATCACCCCATGACCTTTTTCCATGTATTTTGTCCTCACACACATGCTACCACGAATCACTTCCCGGAATGTCACCCATCCTGGGACTACTCAAGCCCAAGCACGCTTAACTCTGGAGTTCTTTCAGGCAAGTGACCGGAAAAGGTAAATGCACTTGGTGATATATGTAGCCAAATTAATTCATTTAAGCCTTTTTCAAATGGGCCGGGCCAGAGCCATTACACCAATGCTACAAATTAAGGTATTGAGCTTGTTCATTTTAACTGAAAATTGTTGTGTATGTTTGTGTTTCTGCTAATATATAATATCTTCCATAGTTTTAGTCTTCATTGGATGTTTCGATTGAAGAAGTACGTAGATATATTACCACATATGTTTACTTATATTAAATATGTATATAAGTATATAAGTACATGTGAAATGTATGTATATATACAGTATATTGTAATTCAAACGTAACTATATGAACACAGACGGAAAGAAAATATATTGTCTGCACTTAACTATGATATTAAATATGCGAATGCACTATGTTTGATGTTATATTTTATAACATCAAACGTGTGCATAAACTAACACATAGTGGTGTGAGTCAGTAATGGTGAGTGTTTGATGTTCCAAAAGTACAGGGAGTTGGTTGGCTTTGCGAGGAGGCTAAGGATATTGCTCTTTCAAAAATGAAGATTGATTGATTATTCTGTTCCTTATCAGATCTAATTCCACTATGTTTTATTCTCTTATACAGAGAAAAAAAATGAAAAAGGACAAATTATATGCTCTGGTTTTAATATCTTAGTTAAAACTATATGTTATATATCTTACATTATGATTTTTACAATTCAGTATTTCTTTTACACAAGAGTCTTTCGTGGACGGTAACGGCAAAATCATTTGATACGAGGGACTATTTAACACACAATCGGTTGGAAAAATATGTGAATAAAATTAAAATAATGTTTATTTTTAATAAAATAATGTTTACTTTAAGAAAAATAAAAATCAGAAAATTTGGAAAATCCTTTTTGTAAACGTGCATCATCCACTTCTTTAGCAACTTAACGCTTCTGCGCAAAGCCAGAATCTGTTACAGTATCGGTCAGGTCCCACATTGTCACGAGATCTTTATTTTTATTTTTGCATTATCGGGTTATAATATCATGTTAATCCTGTCGCTTATAAAATGTAACTAAATATTCATTTTATTCCGGAAGGGGATGATTAAATAAACAAAATATACAAAAGTATTCGATTTTGGTTTTATCTTCTAGCAAAAACCAAAATACCATGGGCTCGCTCGCTCACTCCAATTTTATTTGTTGGCACACGCACAATCCCCACGTTCAAATAGGCAATATTTTTATTAAATTTTACATAATACAAAATTATCCTAGATAATTACCTAGTTACAAAATTTAATCTGAAAGTTACTCTTCTAAGAATAGATTTTCATTCAACAACCAAGATACAAAAATTATTACACAAGATTGAAACCAAAACCCACATGTTAAACATAATTTTCAAAAACAAAAACTAAAAGATAAAAATCATCCGTAGAGTCAAACTCGACTCTACTAATAGCTTAAATCATCAAAGTATAAAGTATATTAATGTTACATTCCAAGACAACCTATTATATAGTTTTTACCTATTTATTTAGTTATTTACCAGATATTTGGAACTTTGTAATTATATGAAACATTATCTTATTGTTTCACATTTTCAAAAGTTTCTATTTATTCCGACTAGTAAAATATAATTAACATGTCACATTTGAAACAACAGAATCATAAGTGAAATAATTTGTCTTAATATTAAATATCGAATGTCATATAAAATACACAATTAATATCTCAAAAACTAACTGAATGGGATATTGCAATGAAGAAACATAAATGATAAATCGCATAACAGAAGAAAGTAGGAGTACTAAATAAGTTTTTATCAAGAAAAAGGTACCAAATATTAAATAATCAAATTATTATGCCTTGATTCTGCTGTAATAATTAGAGAGAAAAATACCAAATATTTTCCACAGACTTATATATAAACACATCTCGTGACTCCACTCGGAGTTGCAGGCAGAGTCACGGACAGTAGTATAGCACATCCCTCACCACCGCCACCCATATATATAAAATCATCCCAACCACCGACGTTTATTTTATCTCCGACGCTACACCATGAAATTACATTTTTACCCTTTCTCACTTGTCTTCTTATTCTTCTTCTTTAGTCCGGCAATGTCGTCAAACCAGCACGACTACTCCGACGCACTCTCAAAATCAATCCTCTTCTTCGAAGGCCAACGTTCCGGTTACCTCCCCAACGACCAGCGAATGACGTGGCGACGGAATTCCGGTTTAAGCGACGGCTGGACACACAACGCCGATTTAACCGGTGGTTACTACGACGCCGGAGATAACGTTAAATTCAATTTTCCGATGGCTTTCACTACCACGATGCTCGCCTGGAGCGTAATTGAATTTGGTGAACTAATGCCTCCGCAGGAGCTCCGTAACGCACTCGTGGCTCTCCGGTGGAGCTCCGATTACCTCATCAAATCCGTTTCTCAGCTACCTAACCGCATCTTCGTCCAGGTTAGTCGTAAATGGCAATTGAATTTCGTAACTGTTTTTGCCGGTGAGTGGCATTTTCTTAGTGAATATGCAATACGGAGAGGGGTAGTTTGGGGAATTGAATAGCTAATATATTTAGGAAACTGAATCGTTTTGGTTGCCAACAGATGAGAGAAAGAAACTAACCCCCGTGACGTGAGTGGCTGTTTTTTTGGGACTCTCGAGAGTCCCTCTGCATTTACCTTTTTCTCGTTGCGTCACACTTTTTGGCCCTTGCTTTTTTTATTATAAAATAAGAGTATTTACAAGTTGGAGTATTTGTTAATTATTGTAATTAGAATGACCAACTCGGGTAATTAACATTCACACGCGTAACGTCGACTGATTATTGCAGCAGATTAAATCTAAGACATACTTGTTGACATTAATTTAAAAGGAAAAACAATATTCTCTTTATTTCATTTTATAAAATGTTTTAGTTAAAACACACAAAAATTTAAGAGTCAATGTATTTACATTTTTTGTAAAAATATTATATTAGTTTACATTTAACTAAAAGCATTCTAACTGATAACAAAAAAATACCAAAGAATATTAATAATGATATTATATTAAATAAATGTAAAATTTGTATAGAAATTTGAAAAAATCAAATAAAATGAATAAAAAAATTTCTAAAACTTTTTACATTTTGGGATTGAGGGAGTAATTATAACTGTGAATTTTCGGTGTGTGTGCCCGCACTTTTGCAGTATAAAGATAACCCAACTACTACTATTATTAGTTTTAGTTGCGGGCTATTTCTTTTCGGAAACTACAACAATAAATTTTGTTGACTATAATTGTAACCAATGGATAATGAGAATCTCAATAATATACCTATAAAATTTATTCTACCATTAGTGAATTGATTAGAGTTTATCAACATTGATTTGGAGGTCGTTGACATCATTATTTAAACGACGTATGATTATTTAATAACACGAGTTGGGGGATGCGATCGATGATATAGACATTTGTCTCTCAGAATCCTTCTATTAATTCTCTTTGTTCGAATATATAATAGAGAAATTGATGTTGATGTTTGTTTGGTATAATTTCATATTATTTACTCATTAATAATTATCCCTTAATTTATTCTTGTTTTATTTTGAGTTTGAATATTACTAATATACGCAAGCTAATTAAAGTTAAAAAATAAATGAAATGAACTTGTGATAGGTAGGTGATCCGATTGCAGATCATAATTGCTGGGAACGACCTGAAGATATGGATACACCACGTACTGCTTACGCCGTAAATGAACCAAATCCAGCTTCTGAAGTGGCCGGAGAAATCACAGCGGCCCTCTCGGCCGCTTCCATTGCTTTTCGATCATCGGACCCAGGCTACTCTCAGACGTTACTCCGAAACGCTGACAAAACGTTTCAGTTTGCTGATATGCACCGTGGTGCTTATAGCAGCAATGATGATATCAAAAATTACGTTTGTCCTTTCTACTGCGATTTCAACGGATATCAGGTACAAAATAAATAATAATCTATTACATTTTGTGGTTGTGATTTTTTCTTAATTATAATGTTTTGGGGATGGATGTGTAGGATGAGTTACTGTGGGGAGCAGCTTGGCTAAGGAAAGCGACTGGTGATGATACTTACCTTAACTACATTGAGAGTAATCGTGAACCCTTTGGTGCTAACGAGAACGTCGACGAATTTGGGTGGGACAACAAAGTTGGTGGACTTAATGTTCTCGTCTCCAAGGTTAGATCCAAATCTACATCAAGATCAAACCGAAATGTTAAAGTACACAGAAACATTAGTCTTTAGTTTCAGTTTACAAAAATAAAATAAAAACACGTAGTCTCTTTCACGTGCATGTAAAAGGTTATGTTCTTTTCTTTCCGTGTACGTGAATCCAACATGATACGGTTAAGAGCCGGTTTGGTAACGGATGACTAACTTTAATGGTTTACTTTTAACTCCGGTATAGGAAGTTATAGCAGGGAGCATGTACAATCTAGAGGCCTACAAGGCGTCGGCGGAGAGCTTCATGTGTAGTTTGGTTCCGGAGTCTCCGGGACAGCACGTTGAGTACACTCCCGGCGGTCTTCTTTACAAGCCCGGTGGTAGCCAGCTCCAGCACGCGACCACCATATCTTTCCTTCTGCTTGTCTACTCCCAGTATCTTTCTAGAAGCTCCCTCTCCCTCAATTGTGGCAGCCTCTCTGTCCCTCCTGATCATCTACGCCGTCTCGCCAAGAAACAGGTTAGACCGGTCTAACTTGGTTTTTTTTTTTTTTTTTAGTGATTGGTTATTCTCTCATATTTGTTGAGTCTCCTAAACCAGACGATATACATAGCATGCGTGAAAGCAAAAGAATACAAATTCATTTAAATATATTTGACAATACTAATTATTCGTTTTTAAATGAAGGTGGACTATATTTTGGGGGAGAATCCGATGGGTTTATCGTACATGGTCGGGTACGGAGAGAGGTATCCAAAGAGGATCCACCACCGTGGCTCATCACTGCCGTCTATCGTGGATCATCCAGGAGCCATCGGCTGCAAAGACGGGTCGGTTTATTTCAATTCAACCGAACCAAACCCGAATGTTTTGATTGGAGCGGTGGTGGGTGGGCCGGGAGAGGACGATAAGTACGATGATGACCGGTCCGATTTCCGCAAGTCGGAGCCCACTACTTACATCAATGCTCCTTTCGTTGGTGTATTGGCTTACTTCGCAGCCAATCCTGGTTTTAGCTGACGACATCGTCGAGATAAAAGTGGAAATCAAATGAATGGGAGTACGTTTTTTTAGAAGTTTCTCTCATCTTGCGGAAGCGAAGCCTAGAAGAAGCAACTATATATTTAAGTAAATTAAAATCTGAATATCTCATTCAGATTACTTTAGTAGTTGGTTATCAGTTTTCTAATAAAATGTAATGGATATAGTCTATTCATATATCATACATATACATATATAGAAGAGAATGGATTAGTTCTATTTTTATGAGTTTTAATTTTGGTTTTAATTTTCGTTGCATCTCTAGATATACCACACATTTGATACTAAACTAGTATATCAGGGTATTCACACAAATATTATTAAATAAAAAAAATTTAAATACAAAAAATTATCAAATTAGTTTAACAATAATAGTATTATAAAAATTTATATGAAAATATTTATAATTTATTGTTTTATACATAAAATATATATATAAAAAGACAAAATTAATAGTAATAAAATAAATTCTAACTATATATTTTATGTATAAAACAATACATAAATCTCTTATTTAACATATTTTATAATATATATATTCAAAAAAATTATTTACGAATTTCCTATATAAAATCCAAAAACAATATTGTTAATATTTAAAATATTCGTAAATATTTTTATATTTATCATTTTTTGTTATTAAAAGTTATGTATATCTGTAAAATAAAATTAAAAATTATTTAAATCTTCATAATATTTTTTTAAACATAATAAAATAACTAAATAAATTAAGGTTAACACAATATTTAGTCTAATTTAATTAGTGACAAATTAGCAATAAACCATTCTGAAAGTGAATATATGGCCACAACACTTTTTAATTAATATAAAAATTGAGCATCTTGACCAAAACAAAAAAAACAAAACTTTAATTTGATGAGTATTAAGACAAGTTTTGTATTTTTTTGGTTTTTTAATGTTAATATTGTTTTGTTTTAGTTTGTTGTTGTGTCCGTACTGATTTTGTAATGATTATAATCATTCCGTAATTTATTTTATAGGTCTATGATTGTAGAAATGATTAATTGATACAACTAAGTCAACAAATTATAATTGGGTGACATACAATACAATAGAAGGAGAATGATCGAAGCCCCGCAACTAGAACTAATAATAGGGGTTAGGTATATAATAAATTTAATGTACATTTAATTCTAAAAAACTAATTTGGTAATTAAGTTTGGATATGCACAAAATAACTAAATAATTTTGGGTGCAACTAGATTATCAATTTTTGGAATGGAATTGTGTGGAATGACTAATTCCATAATTTTTTTACCATTTACCTTGAATTGATTTTTTTGGAATGGAATGGAATAGAATAGACATTCCATCAATCCCACATAACAATGCAAAGAAAACTATTCATCTGCAAATTTGATAAGAAATGAGTGGGATGAATCCATTCTATTTTTATTAAGATTCCATTCAATTTATTCCATTCATTTTTATCCCACTAATTCCATATTATGTGTACCATTTACACCCTTTGGATATGCTTGACACAACCAAAAATTTAACTGAAATAGAATTTACTATAAAGTTGACCTGAAAAAGAAAATATTTGCATCTCATCCATCCAGTTCACCAAAACAGTCAGCGGACTGTTGAACTATCAATTTTAAAAGATTGGGAGATTTTCCTAAAACCTAATGTTATTCAATTAAAAATTTTGAAATATTTTTACAAATCGAATGTTATTAAATATGAGATTTATGTAAAATCACTCAAAATCATTTAAAATTCTCTATTATTCAAACAATAATTTGTTAAAATCATATTAAATATACTATTATTGTTGTTAAAATTATATTAAATCTACTATTATTGAAAATATTTTAAATATTAAAATTTTAATGACTATAAATGATTTTAGAAGTTTTTGTAAGACTTTTTTAGTTAAAAATAGAAGATTCAAATCTCATAGTTTTATGTGGTATTATAGGAGATTCTGATACAAAATCACAACTTCCTTAAAGTCACCAAAAACACTCTAAATGTCTAACTCAATACATCCTCTCAGATTTCATTCCTTTACATTTCTTTTGTGCATGTATTATATTAGTTACTAGCATAATTTGTTTCCAACATGTGCCACCACAACCATTAATTAATATATATATATATTTAAAATATCTTCAATTTAATTTAATATTAATAATATTATAAAAATATTTATATCATATTAATTATAATTAAACATACATATATACATCATGGTGCAAGCATAACCATTAATTAATATTTTTTTTATAAAAAAAATCATCAGTTCAATTTAACATCTATAATACAATGAAAATATTTATATAATATTAGTTATAATTTAAAATACATATAAACATTATATTAATTACTATTTATATTTATCCAAATTCATATAAATAATACAAAACTACCATAAAATTTTTTATTATTTACAACAATCATATCTATCAATATTGAAATCTCATATTTTAAAAATATTTTTATATTTACCATGTTACCTTTTATTTTATTTTATATGAGACTGTACTTATATCCAAAATAAAATAAAATAAAATTATATAAAATATTTTCATATTTATCATCTTACTTTTTATTTTATTTTAATATGGAATTGTATCTATCTCTAAAATAAAATAATTGTCAATATAAACTAATGTTAGCATAGTAAAAATCAGAATTTCATTAAAAATAAGCAAGTAATCAACCATTTAAAAAAAAGGATTTTATTTCTCTCTGAAAATATCATACCCCCTAAAGAGCGAATAAAAGTTCAAAAGCACTTCCCAATTAATATAAAGATTTATTAATATCTGATTACTTATAAGTCATAATTTAAATAATTAACTAATATCTTTCTTTAAAAATAATTAGTTAATTTCTTTCTCATTGAACTTTTTGGGTGAATTTAGACAAATGGAGAGTTTCTAGACAAAAATAAATAAAACAAATAAAACAAATGTGTAATTTTTTTATTATTGTTTGGTGTAAATGTTAAGAATGTGGAATTAGATGATTACTTGTTCCTTAAATTATTGGGATTACAAGAAAAAAAAAATTCTAATAAAAATGAATAAATCCAAAGACATTTATTTAAGTTTAAAGTGTATAAAAATCAGTAGGATAACTATTTTGAAGCTTTCTAATACCGTATAACTAGAAGAATATTATGAATGTTTTTTTAATTCATGCATGGATGGATCCTTACCCAACAAATACGTCGTATTGGTAACTTACCAAATTACTAACCAACTACCTATACAAGAACCATAACTTATAGCTCTATAAATATGAAGCCCAAACCCTCAAAACTAAATGCCAAAACAACAAAATCTCACAAAATCCTTATTTTTGAATTTTGTTTTTATCAAAAAAAAAAAAAAAAAGATGAGACCATCGATTTTCATTTTAAACGTTTTCACACTTCACCTTCTCCTATTACCAACGGCCATCCCTCATCACGATTACTCCGAGGCTCTGCGTAAGTCTATCCTCTTCTTCGAAGGTCAACGCTCCGGTCGTCTTCCCAAACAACAAAGGATGTTGTGGCGTGGTGACTCTGCACTCAACGACGGCAAAAACCTCAACACCGACCTCGTTGGTGGTTACTACGACGCCGGAGACAACGTTAAGTTTCATTTCCCGATGGCTTTTTCGGCCACGATGCTTGCTTGGAGCTATATCGACTTCGGAAGTTACATGTCTCAGAATGATTTGGGACACAATCTCATAGCTGTCAAGTGGGCCACTGATTATCTCCTTAAAACCGTCTCACAACTCCCTAATCGCATTTTCGTCCAAGTACGTAAGAAACCACTAATGCATCGTCGTTATCAGGAATTTGATGATTTTCACCATTTATAGGCATACAAGTTATGGCATAATATATTTTCATATTTACATTCACGTTGACTCACCAATACATACAGAGAAATATATTAATGAGAGCAGGATCTGAGATACTCAGGATCTATTCCAAAAAAATTATTCAATTTTATTTTTATGCTAAGAAAAACTGTATCTAAAAATTTATATAAAACAAAAAAATAATTTAAACAAAATAAAAATAAAAGTATAAAAAAAAAAAATTTAAGTACAATTTTAAACATTTGAACTTACATAATTTTTATTTTTATTTTTATATATATTTTCAGAATATTTATGTTTTCTGTAAAACACATAAAATATAGTATATATTTTCATAAACTAATAGATAAAAATAATTTTTAATATAATTTTTAGGACTTATATAAATGGGGCTTAAATGTTTTATATGTTCATGCCTAGTTAGTTTTGGACGTACTAACAATGTAGATTAATATGGTATAGGTAGGTGAAGCACAACCCGACCATGATTGTTGGGAAAGGCCTGAAGATATGGACACACCACGGACCGCCTTTGCCTTAGATGCACCAGGTCCAGCCTCCGACTTAGCGGGTGAAATCGCTGCAGCTTTGGCAGCCGCTTCAATCGCATTCAAACAATCAAGACCTAATTATTCTAAAGTGTTGCTGGATAAAGCCATTCAAACATTTCAGTACGCAGATTCACATCGAGGTTGTTACTTTGATAACCCGAATGTTAAAAAAGCTGTTTGCCCTTTCTACTGCACTTCTAATGGATATAAGGTATAAAATCTACTAGGGTCTAGCTACCTCTACCATCGGTTTTAATTTCATTTAAACCCTATATATATATTATTTTCATGTAGGATGAGCTGCTCTGGGGAGCTGCGTGGCTGAGAAGAGCGACGGGTAATGATTTTTACCTAAAATACTTGGTGGAAAACGGTCAAGCTTTCGGGGTAGATTACAATTATTTGGAGTTTGGCTGGGACGGCAAATATGGGGGAGTTAATGTTCTTGTTGCTAAGGTTTGATCCAATTCTATATTATGATCTTCATATAAAATATAACCATTGATATGCTAGTAGTTTTCCGCATCGAATTAAGTTACATTGTCAATTTGGCTGAACAGGAAATATTTGAGAAAAATGTGACTGCCTTAAAAGAATATAAAGATGACGCAGAGAAAATGATGTGTGCATTTTTTCGGGAAACCGCCGGTCCACACATAAGTTACTCACCAGGCGGTCTTCTTTACAAATACGGCAGCAGCCAGCTCCAGAACACGGCCGCACTGTCTTTCCTCCTCCTTACATACGCTGATTACCTCTCTAAATCCTCTCAACAACTCAACTGCGGTAATAACCTCAAGTTTCAACCGGATTCTCTTCGCCGCATAGTCAAACGACAGGTAGTATATATATCAGCTGGTCATTAAATTAAATCTGTAATATCGTTATTAATTATTTGTATAATCTTGTTTTGTGTGTGTAGGTGGACTACATCTTGGGAGATAATCCAATGAAGATGTCATACATGGTTGGGTATGGTGATCAGTACCCGCGACAGATCCACCACCGTGGGGCGTCTATACCGTCTGTTAAGGTACATACGAATGGGTTCGGGTGCGTACAAGGATGGAATATATTCGCATCACCTAATCCAGACCCCAACATTCTAGTAGGAGCGGTGATTGGCGGGCCTGACGTAGACGATTCATTCATTGGGAGACGGACAAATGCTAGCGACACGGAGCCCACGACGTACATCAATGCACCTTTAGTTGGTGTCTTTGCGTACTTTAAAAGCAATCCCGACTTCTCTTGATTTCAATTTCCTTTTCCAAATCTGGAAAGTCGATGTGTACAAAATGTAGAGGGTTTTATAAGATTAAGACCCATGAAATATATATATATATATATATATATATATATATATATATATGCACATTGATTTATGGGACATTCATCAAGTTTTAGTTTAGAAAATAATATATATATTTTAAAAACACTCTCCACCCTTCCAAAAAAAAGACACGAGAAAGGTTCATAGCCGCTTGTTTATACATTTTTTTTTTTTTTGGTTATATATATATATAGCCACGAGAAGCAACTGTGGCCTATTGGTCAAGTGGTTAAAGCTTTACACTGGCATGTACTGGGTTCGAATCCCCGAAGACGCCATTTTACAAGATTAATGGAGGCAAACTTATAAGAAAGTTTTCAGGAGCAGATGGAGCCGTTGATCGTGACCGTTGATGGATTCTCGTAGAACGGAGGTCCGTTGATCGTGACCGTTGATGGATTCTCGTAGAACAGAGGTAGTATTATCTGTAAAATTATCCTTGTAATAGTTCTCATAATCTTTATCAGCGTTTAAAAAAAAAAGACTTCTTATTTTTATATTTCCATTTTTTAAAAAACACAATCCTAAACTGGTACCTTCGAAAAAATTATTTCAGCTCTATACAATCTACATTATTTTCATTATAATATATAGATAATAATGTTAGAATTTTATAGACATCTATGAGGAAGCTCTAATCATCTATTTTGGTTCATGAGACATACATAAGAAGCTGAACTATAACTCATAACAGGAACAAAAACACATTAAAGAAGAAGAAGAAAACCGATCCTGCACAAATAAAGACAACTAGTTTGTGTTTAAAAAGGCCATTAATCTAGTTGTATAAAGGAGTCCTTAGCTATATGAAAACGCTTCCGGGAACTTAACATCTGACCAAGGAGAGTCTACTCATAAACATAGAAAAGAATCAGTAATTAACTAAGAGAACATTCAAGAGAAGATAAAGAACTAACTATGAGTGATTCTATTTATGAAAACAAGTTCTGAATTCTCTATATTCAATATATATCAATGAGTTTGTGTTACATCTTCTTATATAGAGGAGGAGAACATAAAGAAGCCCTAAATGAGCTTACATTTCGAAATTCACTTTTGTGGGAAAAGAAAACTATTTGAATTTGAATTGGGAATTCGGCCATAAAAATCCCCAACTTTGCAGGAATGACCAATTGAGACACCAACTTTTTGTGTGGCCAAAAAAACACTAAACAATTCATTGACTTCCATTAAAAACCCAAATTATAGGTTGACTTACCATTAAAGCACACCGTTAACTTTTTTTAACGGAAAATTAAACACCATTAACTTCACCGTTTATTATTATCGTTAATGAAAAACGACGTCGTTTTTCTATTAAAAAAATCATGCCATAAAAATCTCCAACTTTGCAGGAATGGTCAATTGAAACACCAACTTTTTGTATGACCAAAAAAACACCAGACAATTCATTGACTTCTGTTAAAAACTCAAACTTTAGGTTGACTTGCCATTAAAGCACACCGATAACTTTTTTTTTAACGAAAATTAAACACCATTAACCTCACCGTTTAATTATTAAAACGACGTCGTTTTTCTATTTAAAAAAAATATAAAATCGATTCAGCCGTGGATCGAACTCGAGACATGAGACAAGAGTATACAGAACTTTACCATTGTGCTATTGTTCATCGTCGGTTATATATGAAACACATTTCATTATATCACCTATTAATAAGTCTTCCGGGATCAATTACAATTACTAAATCAGCCATGGCATCTGATTCTCAAATTCGCCTCCGATGAATCGTTTAGCTTACACTCTTGAATGGTGAGGCTCGTCTCAGTGAATCCAGCATCGACAAAGCTAGATCGAGCAGAGAATCTGATGAAGAACTCCATGAATCATCTAGCTAAAGAGTTTTACAGAATTCTCAAGTCAAATCGACGGTATCTCGATCCAGAATCCGTCTCCGTTCGTTCTCGTAACTCTGCAAGAAACGTCTCTAATTCAGACTCAGAGGGCGAATTTGAGAATCAAATGCCATGGCTGATTTAGTAATTGTAATTGATCCCGAAAGACTTATTAATAGGTGATATAATGAAATGTGTTTCATATATAACTGACGATGAACAATAGCACAATGGTAAAGTTCTGTATACTCTTGCCTCATGTCTCGAGTTCGATCCACGGCTGGATCGATTTTATATTTTTTAAATAGAAAAACGACGTCGTTTTAATAATAATAACTGACGATGAACAATAGCACAATGGTAAAGTTCTGTATACTCTTACCTCATGTCTCGAGTTCGATCCACGGCTGGATCGATTTTATATTTTTTTAAATAGAAAAACGACGTCGTTTTAATAATAATAACCGGTGAGGTTAATGGTGTTTAATTTTCCGTTAAAAAAGTTAACGGTGTGCTTTAATGGCAAGTCAACCTAAAGTTTGAGTTTTTAACAGAAGTCAATGAATTGTCTGGTGTTTTTTTGGCCACACAAAAAGTTGGTGTTTAAATTGACAATTCCTGCAAAGTTGAGGATTTTTATGGCAGAATTTTTTAAATAGAAAAACGACATCGTTTTTCATTAACGATAATAATAAACGGTGAGGTTAATGGTGTTAAATTTTCCGTTAAAAAAGTTAACGGTGTGCTTTAATGGCAAGTCAACCTAAAGTTTGGGTTTTTAATGGAAGTCAATGAATTGTCTAGTATTTTTTTGGCCACACAAAAAGTTGGTGTCTCAATTGGCCATTCCTGCAAAGTTGGGGATTTTTATGGCCGAATTCCCAATTTGAATTCATAAGAAGACAAAAGTGACAGCATGTCATGTCCTTGACTTCACTCCAGACTTCACTTTTTTCTCTAGACTTCACTATTTCTCGAGACTTCACTATCTGTCGTTCTATTCATGACATCGACGATGAAGATATATGTCTAGACTTCACTCCAGACCTCACTTTGTTTCTCCAGACTTCAGACTGTTTCACCAGACTTCACTCTATTTCACCAGAATTCACTTCAGCCCCCTTAATGTCTTCATCTTAGTTTTGTCTAAGTGATTGATGCATATTGGACTCTTGTGATCAACACCATAGCTTTATCTTTGGAGTGAATATCGACTTTGTCTTCATGATTTCAGTCTCTCCTCCTTCATTTCATCATACTCTCTAATAAATAATTATCTTAGATTTTATTAGAAAAACATTTCAAATTATGGAGGATCGTAATCTCGACTAGAAAATCACCAAACGCAAATTTTCTCTAGTGGTAGTGAGAGTCGCTCTCTCTCTTGTTTAGAGAGAGAATTTTCTCTCTATCAATCTATGGGTTTCTCTTCTTCCCCGAATTTCATCTTTCAGAAGAGAACCTGAGATTGATTAGGCAGGCGGCTCTTGCTTTGTATATTTTGTTAGGTTTGGGGTTTTTTCTGATTTCGATCCGTGCTACTTGTTGTATCGTTTGTGTTCGAAATCTTTTTCCCCAATCGGTTTTACTCTTCGCCGATCTCTGTTGTTTCTGTGTTTTGTCCCGATCGGTTTTGTTTTGCCTTGAATAAGATCTCCGGTGTCTTTCCGGATCGATCCAATTGAGCGCCTTTCTGATTAATATCAGAATTTTCGCGATCTCCCTTACTTTGTTCTTCCTCCCGTCGAAGGATCTGGTTATCTTCTGTGTTTTTTTGGCAGGCTTATATCTCTTGGAGTAATATCGATGTCGCTTATCCCGCTTGGCTTGGGAGTTCAAGGGCCGAGTCACTTTGTATTCGGCCGGCGGCGCCGCTTCCTCGGAGTAAGTTTTCCGGCGAATCATTGAAGCTTCTCTTCCATTTATGCAGTTCCTCTTCCGGCGGTATGCTTGGTTGTAAGGCGTGATCGGCAGCAAGTAAGCTCTTTCGATACAGTTTTCCGGTGCTATGGCGTTCTCCGACGGGCTCAACGGCGCCATTGATCTCGTCGCGGTTGCATGCCGAGCTTCTTCTACGGCCGATGCGTGTCCCAGCTCGATCCTATCTGCTCGTTTTAATTTTGGTCTGGGCCTTGTGTTAAGCCCAATTCACTGATGTCTGTATGGATCTTAAATTCTCTTGCTGTGTTTTAATGGAAAGCCCACGTTGACTAAAAAAAAAAATCACCAAACGCAACTCTGGAGGCGCAAAATCGAATACTCCATGGTGACATTTGGAAAGAACATATTAGTGTAATGGGCCTTTCCTGTAAATCTCGAAACTGTTTGAGCTATTAGTGTAAAGTTAAATAGCGCAAACATAAAAGAAAGAAAAAGTTACCCCAAAAACGGCACCGGTAACGTTTTTTCGACAATTCCTCCGGACGTCTCCGAGACGATTCTTGTTCTTCTTCCAAAGTTAGGGTTTTGTTTTCTGGGATTCTCGTATCGAAAAAGGTCAGTCCTTTCCCGAATTACACAGTAACCATTGGGCTTTAGTCACTGAATTTCCGTCTTACTGCTTGCGTATTTGACATGTATATACTCTTTGATTTGATTCGATTCGATTCGATGCGTGTGATTTTCGACTCCTATTCGAGAAATTAAGCATTTACTTTTGGTTGAATTGGGTATTTGATGCTTCTATAATCAAACCAGTTCACATCGATGTAACTGTCTCTTTAAGCTTCAATTTGGGATTTTTTAATCATCGGAGAATTAAGGATTTTGTTTTTCTGTAGCCATGGCTGAACGAGAAGACGCAGCAGAGATTTCTCTTTCCGTCAGAAACAACGAGGAAGATGTTTCTCCTGAAAGTTTAGCTTGGGCTGATTCCTGCATCATCAGTTTCCCAGACGACAATAACTGGGAGACATTTAGAGATGCTTTAACAGAAATCATCGATATCCATCCCGACATATTTGTTCCTAGTGTCTCGTCTCCAGACGAGGTTATGACTGAAGCCGAGTCTGTTGAACCAGAAGCTACTGGTTCAGCCAACAGTAATAACATCATCAGTTCATTGAATGAACAAGTCAGCGAGATTGTCTCTTTGTTAACCTTTGAATCAGACCCGTCAAAGAACTCTTTACAAGATCATTACTTTCCAGAGTCCGTGGCAGAGAAAGGAACAGCCCGTGGACCAGATATTGAAGGTACAGAAGAAGAGGATGGTTCTGTGAGAAACGGAGAGGCGGAAGCAGAACCAGAGTCAGAAACGTCTCAAGTTTTCAAGGATGATTTCATGAGCAGATACATTCAAGACAATGCTGACGATTTTGATGTTCCAGAGGATCTGGTTAAAGTAACTCCGCAAGAGATTTTCAAGGTGTGGGATCTGGAGATTGTGGGGGACGATGATGAGGAAGATGGGTTGGTGCTGCAGCTGGAGAAAGCACTCCATGAGTCTTCCACGGTCCAGCCACTGACTGATGATCATGTTGTTGTGGAGGAGAGTAATATAGATGATCTGATAGCTGGGATCTCGGATCTGTCTCTCACAGAAACGTTTTTAAGTGAAGAAAGATGAAGTTTAAGTATGTGTGTATTTGACATCATAAACTCTCTTTTAATTTACTAGTCCCCAAACCGGTTTGAGATTTCGAAACCTACTAGATCAGACCGGAGGTTATGTGTCAGTTTGGTGCTGCCAAGACCCACTTGGCCACATGTTGTGTGCAATTGTCAAGATGAGATTGTAGTCTCTCTCGACCGTTTATATACAATCTCTTAAAATCTGTAAACTTAACCTCAGCCTTAAAAAACGCAGGAATCCCGTCTTACGGTTACCACTATATTTAATTGAATATGATGCGTTTGTCTTTCAGCTCAACATGCATAAGAGTAATACAAGAGACGTACAATTCAAGAAAGCAAAAATCATTACTATAATAAGTGAAGGGTCTTTCCTTGTGTTGACACCTCAGCACCCGTATTACTTGAGGTGTTGACACATGGATTAATGAGAAATCACCTAAACCAATCATATTAAAACGTTCTCACACATCATCTTCTATGTAACACTTAAAAAAAAAAAAATTCTGGAAACCTATCGCTTTAATCCACATTAACTCTTCCGTTGAATTTTTCTTTTTTGCCTCTTCATCTCCAGTTCCTCACTCTTCAGCTTCTTTATTAACCCTAATTGATTAATCATCTCCCTCAAATCTTATTCTCTTCCCCTTCTTACTCTCTGTTTGTGTTCCAGATCTGGAAAATCTCCGATTTTGGAATTGAAAATCACAAATGCTGAAACCTTGGGGTGGAATCGGCGCTTGGGCGGATGAGGCGGAGCGTGCCGATGAA
The DNA here is from genome assembly GCA_030180135.1 of Orychophragmus violaceus. Taxonomy (NCBI): domain Eukaryota; kingdom Viridiplantae; phylum Streptophyta; class Magnoliopsida; order Brassicales; family Brassicaceae; genus Orychophragmus; species Orychophragmus violaceus. The sequence goes on from CM058233.1 coordinate 110,085,995, forward strand.
GAGCAGATTCTTGAAGCTACAGTCACTGCGGTGGATGCGCAGAGTTTCCCGAGTCTGAAAGAGATTGCGACTACGAAGTCTAAGAAGAAGAAGAAGATGACTTTGTAGTTCGCAAAGGGAGCTCACGTTGCACCAGGTACTGGAGGTTCTGTTAGAATTTATATATTTTGATTCATTGAAAACAAGCTGATGGTTCCCGGACTTATCTGTTAATGGTTTAGGTCGATTTCTATTACTAATCAGTCTCACCTTATCTCTGTTAGTAGCCTTTTATCTCAGTTAACAAATTTCCCCGGACACGTTGTAAATGTTTTAATATATGCAGGCACTGTCGTCAGCATATATGCCGATTGGAGTCATTCTTATGAGTCAAGAAGTAGCAGATGTCATTTATTCTCAAAGCAACAAGCTAGGTATGTCTTTATGTTCAACGTGGTATAGTCCTATGTTTTGATCTTAAAATGCCTTATTTTGTGTATTTCAGGTGCTCCCTCTCATGGATTTACTTATTCTGGTCATCCAGTTTCATGTACTGTTGCAATTGAAGCGTTGAAGATATACAAGTAAGTTTGTCACTTTGCCGCTGGTTATGCAAGTGAGCCGGTTTTAAATTGTAATTTGCCAAAATTTCAATTCTTATCTCCATTTTATTGACGCTCATATTCATATAACATAGAGAGGAGCATACCAGAGCTTGTGGCCAGAGTTTCCCCAAGGTTTCAAGATGGTCTTAAAGCTTTCTCCAAGAGTAGTCCTATTATTGGAGAGGTATAGTTTATCTTGGCTTTTCTTTTCATTTGAGGTATTTGATTGAACATGTAGGCATTTTGTGATGGTTTTCAGATAAGAGGAACGGGTATGATTTTCGGGACTGAGTTTACAAACAACAAATCACCAAACGAACCATTTCCACCGGAATGGAGTCTCTCTAATGACCAAACCAAACAAAAAAGTTTATCCTCTACTGAACTTATTACCTTACTAAGATCCTTACACTATTTTCAATTTGTATTTACAGGTGTTGGCGCATACTTTGGAGCCGAGTGCCAGAAGTGCGGTATGTTAGTCCGTGTTGCAGGTGATAGCATGATGATGTCTCCACCACTTATTATCTCACCTGAAGAGATAAATGAGGTAATTTTATACTAACAAATATTAACTGATGTATCTGTGAGGTGCTATTTGTGTCGTTATCAAAGAGGTCATGGCTTGTACTACTCCACTTTATTGAGCCCCTTATGTTTACTGCCATTAATGAATATCTTCCTTGCTTGCACCGTTTTAATCATGAATCAAAAGTTACTATTATGGTAGGGTAGTTCTTGCTATCTTCTTCCCAGCAATATTAGTACTATTGGATCCAAATGTGTGAAGAAACATAAGATGAGACCATCTTGCATCAGCGCTATGAGACATATCATTCACGAGTTTGATTGTATTGTTTAAAGTCTGTTTCTTTCAATAGTGTCAAAAACATGATGAGAAAATTTCCATGCGTATAGATTGCCAATATGATCAGGTTCTTGGTGGATAGCTACAACAAGCCGGTTCGTGCAATTTTGGAGATTCCTTCCAAGGACCATCCCTATGATCCTGCTCATGATTCGGTTCTCTCCCGTGTCGAGTACCTCTTCTCTGCTGAATCCGTGTCACAGCGTTAAACATATACATTCTGCAAGCTCGCTAAGCATATATCATTTGTTTGTTTTTGACACTTGTATTTCTCCCTTGGAACCCAGATCTTTTAAATAATGTAAAACTCTAGATTTTTATTTGGAGATGGATGTTATATTATCAAGAAGCAATGGTAACCCCATCTGGTTCGTTTTGTATTAAATTAAGAGAAGAGCCACTGTGTATTTAAGAGACAAGAGCAGACTTTAAAGATTTAGTGAAGCAGACGTAAACCGATGAGTGACATAAACGTTGTCGTGGAACATAAGAAAGAATAAAAAGTAGAACAACCGAATATATTAAATAAACATACATTTTGGATTTATGTTTTATTCTTATTTCAAATAAACAAAAACACATGGTTTTCAAGAATCCTTTAACTCTTTCAATTCATATTAAAGTACTACATTACAATATTAATTCACTTTATTATAAAATAAAATACAAAAGTTTTTATAAAAAAGTCCCCGCTGCGTAGCGCGGGCCAATACCTAGTTATACATTAATATTACTTTGAGGTTTTCTAGACATTTTTTTGTACATGCTATTAGCATCAATTATATTTTCTTTTCATAAGAAATCATGTCATGAACGAATCTTTATATTTTCTTTCGTAGTAAGCAAACAAAAAACAATTAAACATGTAACGACGGTCAAGGCATAAAAAAGAGTACCGATTCTGTGGTATTTTCTTGAATTGTGAGTAATACAAGATTATTGTCCACGTGGCCGAGTCTGATTGGCATGGTCACAAGAACCTCAAATAAGTGATCTGTTGAGAAGTATAAATCCAAAAGAGGGAGTGAGGTAGCTCCTGCTTAGAGATAAGGTGGTGGTGTCATCATAAGCTAGTTCTCTCAAACAAACCAAAGGCAGAGAAGAGAAGAGATAACATTTACAAAAAAATGGCATCAACTTCACTCCTCAAGGCATCTCCTGTGTTGGACAAATCGGAGTGGGTCAAGGGACAAAGCGTTCTCTTCCGTCAGCCTTCTTCCGCCGCCGTCGTCCTACGCAACCGCGCCTCCGCCCTTAGCGTCCGTGCTGCTTCCTCCTACGCCGATGAGCTTGTTAAGACAGCGGTTAGTATTCCCACACATATCCTCTTCTTTGCCACGTGTCTTATCTGCATGGTTCATAAAGGTTTTCACCTTATCTGGTTTTGATTTTAGTTCTTGTATATGAAATTTGTATAAAATGACTCGAATTACAATACAGTTGGATTGAACCAAATCTTATAAGTTGTGTAAAAAGGAAAAAAAAAATGCAATTTGATATGATTATGTTTTTGGTGTTGGAGCAGAAAACAATTGCGTCTCCTGGACGCGGAATCTTGGCGATGGACGAGTCGAACGCTACTTGCGGGAAGCGTTTGGACTCGATAGGGCTAGAGAACACTGAGGCAAACCGTCAAGCTTACCGGACATTGCTTGTCTCTGCACCAGGACTTGGACAGTACATCTCCGGCGCAATCCTGTTCGAGGAGACTCTGTATCAGTCTACTACTGAAGGCAAGAAAATGGTCGACGTCCTCGTTGAGCAGAACATCGTCCCCGGTATCAAAGTCGACAAGGTATACCTAAATGCATGCGCTATTAGATAGATAGATTCTATACCAACGTGGTGCTTGATTAGAGGAATATAACAAACGAGTTTAATCTGTGGGATTAGGGTTTGGTTCCACTTGTTGGCTCTAACAATGAGTCATGGTGCCAAGGACTCGATGGTCTATCCTCTCGTACCGCTGCTTACTACCAACAGGGTGCTCGTTTCGCCAAATGGTATAGACTAGTACTCTCTGTTCTTACCCAAAATGTTTCCTCTCGGGCTGAATTTATAATGAATTTTGTCTTGATGGTTGATCAGGCGTACTGTCGTGAGCATTCCCAACGGTCCGTCTGCTCTCGCTGTGAAAGAAGCTGCTTGGGGCCTTGCTAGATACGCTGCCATTTCACAGGTAAAACACATTGCTTTTCCTTCAAGAAACAGGTCAAGTCGGATTCTTTTCACACGTGGATTGCGTTTTCTACTTTCAGGACAGTGGATTGGTTCCAATTGTGGAGCCAGAGATCTTGTTGGACGGAGAACACGACATTGACAGGACTTACGATGTAGCTGAGAAGGTTTGGGCTGAGGTTTTCTTTTACCTTGCTCAGAACAATGTCATGTTTGAAGGTATTGTCGTTATATTGAGCTTATCTTATACCAGTTCCGATGTCTTACCGGATAAATTCAACATCTTCTACACAGGTATCCTCCTGAAACCGAGCATGGTGACTCCCGGAGCCGAGTCTAAAGACAGAGCTACTCCTGAACAAGTTGCCTCCTACACCCTTAAGCTCCTCCGCAACAGAATCCCTCCAGCCGTCCCCGGAATCATGGCAAGCTCGGCAAACCCCAGATCTTGATTGCTTGTGGTGAAAGTAAACTTGATTGTGTTTTCTTTCTTTGCAGTTCTTGTCTGGAGGACAGTCTGAGTTGGAGGCAACGTTGAACCTGAACGCGATGAACCAGGCACCAAACCCGTGGCACGTGTCCTTCTCCTACGCACGTGCACTGCAGAACACTTGTTTGAAAACATGGGGAGGCAGAGCTGAGAACGTGAACGCAGCTCAGACCACTCTCTTGGCTCGAGCCAAGGCCAATTCCTTGGCTCAGCTTGGAAAATACTCCGGAGAAGGTGAGTCGGAGGAGGCTAAGGAGGGTATGTTCGTCAAAGGCTACACCTATTGAAGACAGCAATGTTGAAGATATCACGACGCTGTGAAAGGAAGGAGACGAAGCAAATGTTTTAATTACATTTTGTTTTTGAGTTTGGTTCTTACTATCATGTCAAATCATTTATTTTCGCTGCTTAATTTGCATTAGCTGCTACTCTTAATATATATATACATTGAAGTTATCTATTTATCTTGATCCATTTACACTTCAGAAAATTATTCTCTTGATACTAACATGGACCTTTGCATAACCAACTGGCTTTATCCTTTTCTTCACCTAAGTTGTTCTATCTTTATGGCTTTGATTTACCGCTTTAGTGATCATCAATCATAAAACCGGTAGTAAAACGATATTAAGTTTTTTTTTCCGTTCAGCTTTTTATACTGTTTTTAACTGTTTGTTCTAACTTATTTACAATATTTTCTAACCGCTTACTATTTTTGATTTCCGTTAAAATTATCGTTTCACTTTTGTTCACCAATCAGATCCTATATTTTTCATGTATAGAAGACAAATTTTTCAAAGGACTTTTAATGAAAATTGAAATAAAAGAAACCAGGAAATAAATAAATTGTTCAGAATTTCAGATATACTATTAGCTTATACATTCATGTGAGCCCTTTCCTTTAAACTAAGATAATGCACAAACAACACAAGCCATTCTTCTTCTTCAACAATAAAACTTCACTTACATCAAACCCTGAAACAATTAAAAAAAAAAAAAAAAATGAACTTTCCATTTCTTCAATCTTATTTAAACAGATTATCACTCTCACCTTATCATTTCTCAGGCTCTCTTTTAAAGGGTCCAGCTGGTACAACACCTGCAGTCTCGTGATTGTTCGCGTTATTTACATCGATACCCTGCTCATTTGAGAAACAAAACAAATTGACAACACACAACAAAATGACTGAGAATGATCTATATATATATATATACAGATTGATAGAGAGATTAAAGTACTTGGTTATTTGATGCTGGCTCATGTACTCTCTGCGGGTTAGCGTTAAGATCAATCATTTCGTCATCAGTCTTGCCATTAGCTTCACCATTTGCATTTGCAGAGACTCTTTGGTTTTGCAAATTGTCTCTCGTATTGTTTGGTTTAGGCTTGTCCCCTGGAAACTACAGGAAGATGACGATTCTATCAAGAAAAGTGATTGTGAGAAACTTGACATAAAAGTGAATTAATAAAACCTCGATTCTCTGTCTGAGCAAAAGGAACCGTCCGTGTGTTCTCTTGCCACCGACATGTACTACCATGTCACATTGCAGACAAAGCGAACTACCGTCTATCTCACAATAAAAGAAGGCTGTTTCTCACAACAACAAAAAAAAGAATGAGACTTTTCTTAAACACGAAAACATTTGAAACATGAGTGTGGGAAGTTCAGATCATACCAGGTGCATTTTCGCAGATATCGCAGCAGGGGGCATTGCTAGGTTCGGCTAAACCTACACGTACATGCCGACTAGCTAGCTTATTGCACATATGAACCTGAAAAACAAACAAACATTACAGAGTTAAACCCATTGGAAAAACAAATAATCTAAAAGCTAGTCAGAGCTAACGGATTAGCTTAGGACTGTTGTAATATGTTACCCTTAAGAGTCATCTAAGTGAGGTAAGGATTAAAATCGCAAAGAGCCAAAATTTGATTATTTTCTTTATCCAGAAGTTATGCTAAATGCAAACTTTGGAGACAGAACCCTTCCCTGCAATGCACATAACAGAGTAGAATCACTGAAATCACAGCAGCAAATACTTTATGAATCTCATGTTGATCATCTTAGAGAACACAAGTTGAGAAACAATGCAAAAGATTTCATATATCCACTACTTCAAAAGCAGTCTTAAGGACCAAATCTCAGCACAAAAGTTCCCTACTTTCTTCACTCGTTGAATTAAGTCTTATAAACAAGGAACAAGAAACACGAGGGTCCGAACCAATTGAGCAACAAGGATCATCCCAGACATATATAACAAATACTTGATTTTTTACGAACCCACTATCAGTAGACAGACGGAATATTACAAAAAAGGTTTTTTCCGAAAGAGATTTACTTTTTCATCGCAGGCGCGGCAAAGGGCAGCTTCGTCGGCGGCGCAGAAGACGATAGCAGCTGCGTTCTCGCACGCATCACACAAAATCCGCATCTTTAGTCTTCAATCTTAAAAGTCGTTTTCTCACTCTATGATAAGGAACAATGAATCCCACCTTCAATACAGAACCCAGATTGAGATTGGAAGAGATGAAGTGGATAAAGTAGAAATCTGATTAATTAATGAGCAGGTTAGGAGGATTACAGGTTGGTATCAATCAAGGAAGAAGAAGAAAAGAAGAGAAAACTGCAACCCTCCTTTTGAATATTTTATACGATTTAGGAGAATCCAGAAGAGACTAATCAAATCCAACGCGCCGAGAATATCAAATATGTGCCTACTCGCTCTTACAAAATTTTGAGTAATTTCTGAAATTTGTGTAGTTCTTCTACAAAAAAATCATTATAAGATAGTTAGCGCCTAATTAGGAGAGAATAATGTAATATCTACTAGGCATGGGCGTTCTCTTCTTCGGTTCGGTTCGGTTCTTTCGCTTTTCGGTTTTAGAGATTTAGGATCTATTCGGTTATTTAAAAAATTCGGTTCGGTTTTTTCGGTTTTCGGTTCGGTTTTGGTAGTAAATTTTGGAACCAACTAATACCCAAAAAAAACGGTTCTAATTCGGTTTCGGTTCAGTTCTTTCGGATAATTTATGTATAAATCCGGGTAATTTTGGTAAAAAATCGGATAATTTATGTATAAATCCGGGTAATTTTGGTAAAAAAATCGGTTAATTTGGGTAAAAATTTGGATAATTGGGATAGTTCATATAAAAGCGAGTAATTTCGAATATTTCAATTAAAAAATATTCGGGTTATTTCGGATAATTCGATTTTTCTTGATAATATTCAGTTAAATTTGATTATTCGGTTACTTTAAATATAAATATAACTAATATTTTAAGTATAAAAGTTATATTTTGGTTAGTTCAGATATCCATTCGGTTTTCGGTTCGATTTTGGTTTGGTTTGGTTTTTTCGGTTATGAAAATTTAGAAATCATTCGGGTATTTACAAAATTTAGATCGGTTACAGTTTCAGTTCTTTCGGTTCGATTCAGTTCGATTATTCGGTTCTCGTTTTTTTATGTTCAGGCCTAATATCTACAATGGATATGTCTAGACGATTTTAATAATGATCTGTCAAATAAAATCCATTTGAAGACAAAAAAGGAAATGATCTCGACTATAGGTAGATGGGGACCCTAATCGTCAAGACAAAAGACTCTATGCCATCTGGAAGGTCATTGATGGGTCTCCCTTGAAGCAGACTCGTCCACCTGTTTCCTTGTTTAGGTGAATCACTCTCTGTGTCTGTGATATAAGTTGTATTGTCATTCGATTAATACATTATATGTGGTTTATACTTTATAGTAACTAAAATTATATGATGGATATTTTATCTCAACTTGTCTTAAAGGTAATAGTGGCTGCAATAGACTTAGGACATGTGGCTATTTAAAAAAAAAAATTATAAAAGTGGAAAGAAAATAAGAGCCACAAGAGGAAATAAAAAGGACAAAAGGGTGGGTGGGCCAAATGCCACCACCAGCCATTTAAAAAATTGGTGGTCGAGAAGTAGTTGAAAGCAACTCTCAAAACTCTTATTTTGTGGCCTTCGTTTCAAGTTGTTTCTTTTTTTCCTTTACCTATATTCGGATTTAACTAAGATCTTAATAGTTATGTTAGATTGTTATATTGTTATATTTACTTAAGATTATTTCCCACTTTTTTTTCTTTCCAATCAATCTCCATAATATATAAAAAATATACTTTTCTGCTTATATTATCTTATCTCTTTGGGCTTCTGAACCCATCTCTGAATTCGAATTTGAAGGATTATGGGCTGTTTAATGGGGCTTATTCTGAAGTGTGTATATATCTTCTGTCTTTTCTTTCCTTTTGTGTCTTTTGATTTTGATGGAGTCAACGTTGAGTAATTTGATTTACGTTTCAACCAATTTTTTGGTATCCGTAAAATTAAATTGAGTTAATTTTTATATATCTTTCCGGTTATAGAATTATTGGGAGATGCAGAGAAGATCGACTTTATCAAGAAAAACCGAATTTTTTTTGAAAAGATCAAGAATAATATTCGAGAATAAAAAATTCATGTTTATCTCTAATATATTATATTCTATATTAGTTTAAGAATTAAGTTATTCTACCACAATATAAACATGAATTTCCTATTCTTGGATATTCTTTTCGATCTTTCTTGATAAAGTCGATCGTCTCCAGATTTTCTAATAAGAATAATAGCTTAACATGTAAACACGATCTCAAATGGAAACATCCACTGAAATCTGTTGACCAAATTTACAGGTGGCTATGATTTATCATGAATACAGTCAAATTTCTGTTATGGAAAAACTCATTACGATGTATATATGTGTGAGTAGTTCTCTCAACAAATAATAGAGTATAGGTATCTGGTTATAGATTTTTTCTAACACTAATTTTGAATCTTAGAGTTGTTGCATCTCCTAAAAACACAAGTAATGGCAGCAAATAAGTTATCATTTCTTTTGTTACCCTTGTTAATGGTGTTTGCTCTCAACTCTTTGCCTATCATTTCAGGTAACATGTTTATTTGTTTAAGAATAGATTATCTCAAAATTATTATTTGTATATATATTATTAATCCAAAATTCTCTAAACTGTTTTTGAGATTTTTAAACTGGTCAAGTCAAAGTCACTAAACACAAAACAAAATTCCATATGTGCGATTAGAATATTAAATTGGTAATTTTGTATTTAAATGTGTTGTTAATGTGTGATTATGTAACAATTAGGACAATATTACAAATGCATGAAGGACGGATGTACAAACACATTGGTATGCGATGCAAAATGCATGTCAATGGGGTTCCCCAAAGGAGGGTCTTGTCGGGCATATAGTTACGGCGGTGTTTGTTGCTGCGAATGCAGTTCTAAAGCATGTCAACATTCTCTCATATCCAACCTTCATTACTAATTAACTCTTCATTTTATATATGTGTTCTCAATTATATATGAATAAAAAATATATGTTTTGCGTATAATTGTATCTGAGAAAGATTACAAAACCAAATAAACCAGAAACAAATTCTAAATGTTTTACAGAAAACAAAATTTAGGAAACAAATCTCCGAAAACACCAAAAAAGATGAAAACAATATGCCATTAAAAATCAAATCTCGCATTCAAGAAAAGGACCGGAGATAAGCCCAAAACATAGAACAACAATGCTCACAAAATCGTTGTAGAATAGAGAAACAATAAGAAAAAACCTCGAAGAAATGAACCCAATACACTAATACACATAGCCAATAAACCATAAACTAAAATTTAACTCTAAGCCACATAATCTTCAACCTAAAAAATATATAAATCTAAAACGTTACATCACCATAAAAATAGATAAAAAACTAAACTTTGCACAAACTAACTATAGAATACGCTAGAAGAAAACTGGTTATTCAAACTAAACTAAAAAGCAGTGGAGAGAGCACATGTTAAGATTTACCGAATAAAAAGACTATTATTTTCTTTGATATTACATGTTTTTTATACATATGTCACATGTTTTGTAAGTTCAACAGTCAGGTACTTGATCATTTCGCGATTACAATTAAAAAGGGTCTGATAAATTCTCTACCGCAAAATATGTCTACAAAGGTTGGACGCGCGTGTGGTGTTCACGCGATCGTCCGAAATACTCTCTCAAGCGCAGCTAGGTCGTTGTCTTCGATTTCCTTGATTTGGAGGCCTCTTCAGTTATCAAGGGTCTCCGTTGATGCCATAAGAAGTCTCCAATGATTTCCGGTCCTTCATGGTAAGCCGTGGTCTCCGATTATCGCCAGAAGTGTCGCGGATTTGATTTCTCGGGAACGCAACAAGAGTTTCTTCTCGACGGAGCAGGAGGCGGCGGGTGATACTCGAATCGCCAGATCTCGTTGAGTCGCCAGTTCGTTGGCCGCTTGAGGACTGCGGCGGAGCGGGTCGAGTGCAAAATGATGGAGAGGAGATGTAGATCTGGGTTTGTCTCTTGCGCGGAAGTCGTAGGGAAGTTAGGCGGGTGGGAGTTGTGAAGAGGAAGCTTAGCAGAGGCTCGCAACCAAGGCTCGTCTGAAGATGCTCTCCACGGCAACTGGTGCTAGCCCTTTTGTCCGTCGGCGTCGACAAATCATGCTTCTTCATCCGAGAAGGTGAGTTTTGCGATGGATCGTGAGAGTTAGATCGACGAATCGGAGGAGAGAAACGAGGTGTCGGCAAAGGATTTTGGCTCCGGCGAGGATTACCGGCTCAGTCTGTGGCCGGAGGCGCCGTACTCGCAACCGTGGTGTATTGGAGGCGGTGTCGCCGGAACGCCCCTCAACTAGTCGCCGACGATTTTCTGATCTCTCCCTCGGTGACGGTTCTTTTCGGTTATGTGTGGTTTTCCTTTTGCTTCTGGTTTTAGTTGGTTTGTAACCCGGTTATTCCCCGGTTTGGGACGGTTTAAATTAAATATAATATATTACTTAAAAAAAAAAAAAAATCTACCGGAAATTAGTGTAAAGTTTAGCGATTTTCATTTACCATATGTTTAAAGTGCGAAGATAGACCTCAAATAAGTGTTGAATCACACAGCAATAGCATATTATTCAGTAGAACTAATGAAACACAAGAACCAGCATGAGGAGTAGATTCAGTCAATTCACAAATGTGAAATTGACCCACCGTACAACAACCTTTACCCCCAAACATTGACCTCTGCAAAACACATCCCAAGGGAGGGAGGGAGGTTTTAAAGCACACATCCATACAAAGCTAATAAGCAAGCACGTAGAGTCCATACTATCTATCTATCTATCTTTTGTATTCTTCATAAGAAGATCAGAGCAGAAGAGCTACAGGTACACAATCCATTATGTGAAAATTCCCACCAAGCACAACATCACACCACTCAACTCTACCCCAAATCTCTCCTCCTTGGCGTCTTTCCACGGCAATCTCCGCACACCAAATCTCTTTCGTCTGCATGAACAGAGCCATTTTCCCACCGCTGTAACTGGCTGTTCTTGACCATGAACAACCCTCAGGTAATAAACCTTCCAAACCTTTCACCACTCCCCAAGATCTCTGCTTTGGATCATAAGCTCTCAAACATTTCTTAAGAACATCATAATAATACAAGACATCATCTATCACACACGAACTAGACCACTCCTTGGAATGCAGTGCCTCGTCTCTCACGCAACTATCTTCATTCGGATCATACACAAAGCTATTATAGTAAGTCCTCATGTAAATCTTACCTCTCATTACCACACTGCTAAACCATTTTTTGCCCTGCTCCCAATCTGGCCTTGTCTCAAGCTTCCAAATCTCAGTCTGTGTATCAAACACCATCATAGTTCTTGACGGAGATTTCATAGGCGAATGACTATCTGATCCTCCGATTACATAAATCTTCCCGTCAACGACTTGTGCAACGGAACAAGCGACGGCCTTAGGCATGTCAGCGAGAGGCTGAGCCGTGTGAGATCGACAATCGATGAGCGAAACACTCGATGTAATATTCCAATTTTGAAATCCACCCATCACAAAGATGTTGGAACCAAGGGCGACGTAGCTTCCATGTAGAGGCATCGGAGGTAGCGATGAGATATGTACCAACTGATAATCAGTCGTCCTGGAGATTTGTTCTCTATTAGGTTTGCGGCAAAGAGTAAACCAGTGGATATCAGAGGTCTGATCTTTAGAGATTGCGACGTAGATGCATTGCTCTGTACATCCCAAAAAGGATCGTCTCGCGTAAAGCTCCGGCGAAGCGACGAGTGAGCGGAAACGCCTGGAAACTTGGGAGAGAGCCGGGTAATAGCATCGAGGGACACGAGCTACGATATCGACGAAGATTTCTTCAGGGAGTGAAGAAATTGTCTCCGGTGGTTGCTTCTTCTGTGCCCTAATTTCGGAAGACATCTCCCGATTGATAGACGAATCACACAGTCGGCGGAAGCTCGAATAGAACCCTAATTCTGTAATCGTTTTGAGGAAGCTGAACATATACAAATAATCGGACTTTGCTTTTGTATTAATTATGATGGAGTTTCAGAAACGCTTCTCTTGATCCCTTCCGATTCTGTTTTCCACAAAGACAGTTGGAATATTTCACGGTTCACTTATTTTATTCTCTAAATAAATAAAAACAGCAGACATTTTGCTTCTGCATCACGTAAACACTATAGCGTTTTTACGCCTATCATCGTGGACTAAAGAATATGGGCCTGGGCTCATCAAGATCTAATTAAGGCTTAGGTTTGGATTTCGGAATTTAAAGGCCCACACATGTGCTCAGAGGATTAGTCGTATGTATGATTCCTATGGTTTTCTGGATGAGAGGTCTCGACTTCTCGTAGTTTGATAATATCCGACTTTTTTTTAGTGTAGAACAAAGAACTTCTAACCAAGAGATACAAATAGTTTCATAAACAAGATCAAATCGAGTTTTTCTGTGATTTATTACATTGAAAAAATAGTATAAATAGTGGGTAGTTTCATCTTACTTGGAACAGAAGAATCCGTCATGAATATTACAAACATAACACAAGGGTGAAAAGGAACAACACTTTGATGATGTGTGGTTTTTGTTTCGCGTAGACATGTTCTTAAGAAACATGCTACAAGTAGCAAAACCACTGTCTCTCCTACTAACCTGAGAATAATATAAGAAGATCCGGCCTCGATGATTAGACCGGAGAACAAGCAAAGAACCGCATTCTCTTCTCATTCAGCTCTGGATTGACCAGCTCGGGAGGATAAGATGATCCCGACGATGAGACCATATAGAGCCAGAGCTTCAGCGAAAATGAGGATGAGAATCATACCAACAAAAAGCTTTGGTTGTTGAGCATTGGCCCTGTGATCAAGCCACAAAAGAAAGTTGCTTATCAAACAGAGGATGCACATGTATATGAGAAGAATACTCCCATTTATACAGAAGGAATTTCACAGAAGGCTATGTGCGATGAATTGACATTACATTTATTAGAGATCAACAATCAGTGGGCTGCACATAATCCTAATCATCAAATTGATTCACACACCATAAACTCAAGTTATTCTGGTTCATGAGGGAAATTCTATTTTTTTTTAAAAAATAAAAAATGAGTCTTTTAGCAAACTAAGAAGGTATGAGTTATAAAAGAGAATCCATCCATCTGCAAAGAAGAATGGCATGGAGGAAAGGGGAGTATGATTACCTGACACCAGCATCACCAACAATACCAATGGCCATTCCAGCAGAAAGACCAGCAAGGCCACAAGCGAGACCAGAAGAGAGATGAGCATATCCGTCAAAGAGGTAGTAAGATTTAGCCTTGGGGTTAATCCCGGTACTGATGATAACAGCAATAATTAAACCATAGATACCCAAGACACCAGCCATAACAACTGGGACAATAGACTTCATCACCAACTCTGGCCTCATCACACCCATAGATGCCACTCCCACACCACTCTTGGCTGTCCCATATGCAGCTCCCATGCCTAATTAAACAGTAAACTTCACCACTTCAGGGAAATAACACAAAATACCCTGTGTTCTATTAGATCAATATGTAACTAAGCTTTACACAAGTAAATCAACATGCCTTGAATCTCAAGGAGGAAAATAAGAGAATTTACTAGGATGAAAGCAACTCCGCCAATCTGATGGTAACTAAGTAAATATCTAATTCCCCAATAGGTACTTAGCTAACTTCGCCATATCAGGAAAGACCAACAAATTAAACAAAACAGATGTAGCATAGAATATCTCAGTTTCTAGAAATATCATCCATAACCAATACACAAACAAAAAGAGAGACTTGTAAGGACTCTAAACAAGCTTGCAGTTTCAAGAATCTGATCCAGTTGGGAAACTAGATTCCTCTAAAAAGAGAAAGAGACAGATCGTTCAGTGAATGTCGCCAAGTCAAATAGATCCAAGGGAAAAAGAAGTCGTAGAGTATCTCAAATTCAGACCATTTATAAGGAAAAAAATTAGGATGAATAGTAGACAGATCGGTTAACTTTACCGGGCCGATCCAAAGCGCAAAAGACTTTTTTTTTTTTTTTTAACACAAAACAACCGCAATTCAACTTATAGAGAGACATCACGAGACCAACAAACACACACACACAATAGCACTGCAAATTTGGGAAACAAAATATAAAATCGTAAGAGAATGGATTTACAAGAGAAGACGAGCGCTGCGGCAGCGCCAAGGAAGCCGAAGAAAGGTGCGGTTTCATCGCCACTGAAGGTAGACATTTCGGCCGATCCTGGATCTTAAGATGACACCGGAATCAGATCTTAGCAGATTGAATTACGCGTTTAAAGACAAGGATGACGTTTCGCGTTTGAATGATGGATGGATGATGATGATATAGTCTTATTACAAGAGCGAAGAAGCGCACACGTCGGTCGGGATCTGAATCCGGGTCAAACCGTATTCGACCCGGAATATGGGCTTCATTGTTTGGGCCCATATTCGAAGAGAGACACTGAAGGGGATGATGTAGTAGATAGACGACAATAACCTCCCCTTGTTTAGAATAGTGTGAAAGAGGGAGGGAGGGTATATTTGTCAATGCCGATAAGTGTGGAGCTCTCTCTCTTCTTTCACTTCCCCTACATTGGCTCTACAGACAGACCATCTCTCTCTCTCTCTCTCTCTCTCTCCCGAGATCGTTCTCGATATACGGCTGCTGCTCCTACGTAATCCGTAAGCTTTCGATCCATTTTGTTATTGTTTTTTCCTGCTTTATATAACTTATAATTAGAATATGCATGTATTGACTTTCTAGGTTTCCCTTTCTCAATCATGATTTTCCCCTAATTTGTTTCGAATGTTGGGAGTTCCTGAAATTCGAACTCTTTGCTGGTCATATATCTTTTCGCTGTTCATTTTTTTGCGTCACTGTTATGTGTTAGATGGAATGGAGAGAGCCATATGACTGGAGTGGTTTTGGGATATTGTAATGGGGATTTCAATCTGTGGCAGAGATGAATCTTTCTTTTTAAAAGTGAGGATCTTTGGTAATGTATAGATTCTAATCTTTGTGTTGATTGGATGATCTGAAGTCAAGTAGCAAAAGCTTAGTTCACATCAGGATTCATTGCTTATCCAATTAGTAGTATTTCTGAGCTCTGATTCTGCACCTACCATTGGTTATAAAGGGAAAAAAATCCTGCTTTCTTGTATTTCTGTTATGATATATGTTCATTGTTTTTTTTACTCTTCAGCCTAGTTTCACAGAAACTAATCACAATGTTTTGATCTCTTTTTCTATTTCTTTTTAAGTCAGAGGATGGAGAGTGGTGGGCAGTATGAAAATGGGCGCTACAAGCCCGATTCCTACAAAGGGACACAGTCTGTAAGTCAAAACACTTGCTGGAGCAGAGATCATAACCATTTTTTTCTTTTCCTCTGGTGATTTTCTTACTTTGGTTGTTGAAAAGCTAAGCTGTAATTGTTTGTACAGTGGAATATGATGCCTCAGCATCAGATAAAAGAGCAACATAATGCACTGGTCATGAATAAAAAGATCATGTCCATCCTTGCGGAGAGGGACGCAGCTATCAAGGAAAGAGACGAAGCCATAGCAGCAAAGAAGGAAGCATTAGCCGCTCGGGACGAAGCACTTGACCAACGTGACAAAGCTCTCTCTGAAAGAGATAACGCTATCATGGAGAGGGAAAGTGCATTAAGTGCTCTTCAATACCGTGAAAACAATCTAAACTACATTTTGGCTTGTGCAAAGCGTGGTGGCTCCCAAAGCTGTTTAACTGAACACTTACCCAATCCTTCCCCATTGTCAACTATTCCACATGAAGCAGCCAACGGGACCAAAAGGAAAAAGGAGCGCAAACAGGTAACACGGTCAAAGAAAAAGAAAGTGGGGGAAGATCTGAACCATCAAGTTGCTACTCCTGGAAAGAAATGCAGAAAAGATTGGGACAGTAACGATGTTGGCTTAAACCTTGTCACGTTCGATGAGACCACAATGCCAGTGCCCATGTGCACTTGCACTGGGACTGCTCGTCAGTGTTACAAATGGGGAAACGGTGGGTGGCAATCATCTTGCTGCACAACCACTTTGTCTCAGTATCCACTCCCGCAGTTACCAAACAAGCGGCATTCTCGAATAGGCGGTAGGAAAATGAGTGGAAGCGTCTTCTCCAGGTTACTTAGTCGTTTAGCTGGTGAAGGACACGAGCTTTCCTCTCCGGTTGATCTCAAAGACTACTGGGCTAGGCATGGCACGAATCGTTACATCACTATCAAGTAGCCAAGATTTGTGAGCCACTATATATCAAGTATGTTTTAATCTTCGTCTTTTTTTCTTCTTTACGTTTTAGTTTCAATAATTAGGTTCAAAAGTCGAATGAAAATGAAGCTTAATAGGCTTATTATTGTTTTGTTGTCAATAGTAAGTTAATGCAAATGTTTAGTAGTGTATTGTTGATGTTTATGTAATTAAGAAACAGTCTAGTGAATGATGTCATAATTTCTTTTTAACATTTCAAAAAGGAAAATCTCAACAATAAATAACAAAATCGTAACAGTTGAACAAAAAACCAGGAAACATTTTTTATATATATGATCATGTTATATTAATGAAATGGCCTTGAGCAAACTCTTCAGTCTCTCCTCTTTCCCACCACAAGAAGAAAAACATGGATGAAAGGCCAAAGATTGTTGCCACAAGTCGACCATTGGTACAGCCGCATCCACCAAAGCTGTGGCTCAACCGCACCAAAACATGTTTCGACGTTCCTAACCCGAAAATCGTCAGAATCTTTTTCATAAGCAACTTTGTGACGTTTTTTATAGGCGTTGCTTTTGTTCTTGAATGGACATTTCACGGCAGGAAACATAATGGATTCCAGTGGATCATCTATTACGGCTTGTCCATGATCTTTCTTCCTGTTGTCATCTTGCTCGGTCTTGGTATTGTTATAGCTATTTCATCCAAGGATGAGTCAAAGGAAGTCGCTATGGAAGAAGAAGAAGGTCGTATCAACGGTAAGTATGGAAATGAAGAAAACGATGATAAAAATGGTCGGAGTTTGGCAATTGTGGTTGATCCCGATAGTAATAAAAAGGCATTCCATGACGAGAGCTCAAAACTAAAACGCACCGTCTCATTCCCATTGCATAGCCAAGTAAGATCATGCCGGACTAGGTGAGTTTTTCAATCACTCATCCTAATTGTTTGTAACCTTTTTAACTTTTTTCCTAAGTGAGATTTGATTATTTATCTGCATTTGTAAGCCTTTTGTTATTCACTTTCGTTTGTGTAACCCCAACCCCAATGCTTGGAAGTAAAATAAAAAATTCCCAAATGACAAAAAATCTTCTATATGTTCTTCAATATGACCCGTGTAAGCTCTCTCTCTATAGAATTGTCACGGCATAGTGAGTTAATATAACTGGGTCCCATATGTAAGTCAATTATCATCGAAGGGATGTAATAGTAACCACGTGGTACGAACGCTCAGCGGAATTGTCGTTAAGTCTAGTTTGGTTTTCAATTCAAGATAAGCTACCAATATTTATTTTTTTGTCAAACAAATTTATTTATTTATTTACAGGTAATTCGTAAATATGTACGAAATTTTCTTCAAAGATTCAGTTTACATTTTACTCATGTGTGCAGTACATGTGTGTGAAGTCATATGTAAATAAAAATGTGTGTCTGGCCAGATTTGTTGTTGAAATTGTGCTTCTTTCTTTCCTATTTTTTCTCTTATTTTGAAAATGTTGTCTAATATATTGAAAAAAGGAAGTTAATATTAGGTGGATTAAAAGTGCGTACAAAGAGTATATTCGTTTTACACCGGCAGGTACTGGGTTCGAATCCCCGAAGGCGCAGTTTTACAAGATTAATGGAGGCAAGCTTATAAGGAAGTTTTCAGGAGCAGGTGGAGCCGTTGATCGTGACCATTGATGGATTCTCGTAGAACGGAGGTAGTATTATCTGTTAAATTGTCCTTGTAATAGTTCTCATAATCTGTATCAGCGTTAAAAAAAAAAGAGTATATTCGTTTTATAGGAAAAATGTAATTTTCCAATGTTTGGATGTGTGACCAGTGGTTATGAATATTGTAGCATTTACATTTGCCAAGTAATATCAAGAAATAACAAGAAAAAAAAAGTAATATCAAGAACACACATACCAAATAAATATTGTTACGTGAATAAATAAGCATGCACCAATTTATCGCAAGCATAAAACTTTTTTGTCTTACTTTATGATGCAGGCAAATAGATTGTTTGTGAAATTAATTAATTATGTAAAATATATAAAATTATTTATATCAATAGAACATTTCCATTGTATATACAAATAGCAATGGTCGCAACAAAATTTGTTTGTGGCATACAATTTTATACACATTGTGTTTAATTTATAGAATTTGAAACTTAAGCTTCGGTTGGTATACTATATAGGCGTTGTTGAGTTTTTTACGTTAATTATTTAGGTAATACGACCATTTCTGATATGACTAAGACTTAATCCACGTGATTTACGCCTTAATTACGCCTTTCCATTATCCAATTCTCACGAAGATATTTATGTGTCTCGTGATTCTACATGTTTAGAGCTATGAATATTATGAATAAAAACTAACACGATCCTGCGTTACTTTCTGTGATTCATAATCAGCAAAAACTAGACATTTCGTTTATTTTTGTGTTCTAAAACATTATAAGATATATTGATCTTTTAGGTGTTATTTTATTTTTATTTATATAAAATATTAAACCAAATAGTATTCATTGACATGGAAAGTAGAGCAGAATGTATATTTTTAGTTGTATATTGTTTTCCCACGTTATTTCATGTTTTATTCTTTTACAATATAGTAATAGCATCAAATAATTGGCGATATATGTAGATATTTTTTAAAGAAACATGGAGGGAGGTGGTGGTTACAAGAGTCAATATTTGTTGTGTGGTGGGGTTCATGCACTTAAAGGCATATGAATACAATTATATTGAAATCTGAAAAAATGTTATAAATCTAGTCATTATTTTGTAACAATCTTTTTTTCTAACAAACTCTAACACGTTAGACGGATCTTACTTTAACTTATAAAAACAGTAGGTTATTTTATGATACTATACACTAGTTACTTAAATCATCCTTAAACTTACAAATTAGCATACATATAATTACTGTTGATATTATGTTATTTGTCATGTGCTATGTCACGATTATAGTTAGGGTGTATACTCATTTTTCCCTAAATTTGGTTACATTCAAGATTTTAAATCTATAAGGTTTTCATATTATAAAATATATAGTTGCATCCTGAAACCAAAAACATATACACTAATTTATACAATACTATATCTTTAATTTGTTTCTTTTTATGCTAAATATGATAATTGTAGGCGAAAACTCAAATTAATCTCAAAAGCATGTGTTAAAATTGCCTTGCCACCAACACTTAAAAAGCTTACTACCAACCAGTCTCTTCTTTCATACGTTGCAACCAGAGAATGTTATGATAAGAGGCAGATGCCCCTCTGGTTGGAACACGAGATAGAGGTTAGTTCAGACGTACGATCTTGGAATTTGAATATGCATTCTAAATGCAGCAGTACGTATGAGTGGTTTTACTACGACTTGGTGTAGACAAATAAATCAGGAACAAATCTTAGAGTATGGTGGTCCATTACATATTATTTTAACAAGAGGCAGGAAAAAGGAGATACAAAGAATGGCTTTTACATAATGTGAAGACACATGACATAACGACGACAGAATCTTTCGTCTTACCAAAATAATGTCAAATGTGGTCGGAAATCGGAATACAATCGAAACTCAATCCATATTCAACTCATCCAAAATTTTATTCCTTGATAAATTATTTTATCTTCCATTTATTACAAAGAATTACACTTTTATAAATTATATAGAGTTAGGTCTGAGCGTTCGGATCTGATCTACTGAAGTACAAGTATATTCGGGTAAGAAAGTTTTATATTCAAATAGAACTCGACTAAGTTCTGATTCGGATTCGGATCGGATCCTTTCGGGTCTGGATCGATTCAGATCCTAAATTATTATATCTGTAAAATATATAAAATAAATGGATATATTTCGGATTCGGTTTGATTCCAAATATTTTCGGTTTTTTAATGTATTTTTGATTCAAAATACTTGGAAATTTTTTTACCGAATCAAATTAAACAAATAATCTTCATTTATTATTCCGTCATAGTTTGCATTAGCACCATACATGAGAGATTCTCTCTGATATTTTACGCCATGTGAGAAAACGTATCAATTAAACGTTTACACAAATGGCTATATATAACATACATTAACACAAGTCAAACTAAGTTCAAAAATAATCTTATACTTCAAATTTTCCAACTGTAAAACTTATAGACACGAATGATGAAACTAAACGACGAATTCTACTGGGTAATAATGTTAAAGATAAATCTTCTAAGTAGGTTAGTGTCTTTGATTCGAAGAATAAAATTATTCGGTAATCCTATTTTATATGAATTTCAATAGATTTTAATAACAAAATCTAAAATATAACATATAGTTTTTTTTACAAATTCTATCATTTATTTTATTTTAAGTATTATAAATACAAATAATTGGTTATAAATCAGTAATCGAATAACCCTTCATGTTTAATATTTACACAATTACTCAAATATACAAATTTATTTCAAAATTATCTCAAAATTGTATATTTCTTATCGTTGTATTTTCGTTGTTCATGTATCTCTTCCATTAATTATATACTAAACTATATTGACAAAAAAAAATTTAAATGACTAGAGTTTGAAGAATTAGATACCGAAATAATTTATACGAGATAGAAAAAAAATTGTAATCAATATGGAGACGACTCTTTAATCTAAGTAAAAATTTGAAGAACGCCTTAATTGTTACAATCATATTTGGAAGACCTATCAATGTTCCGAATATTCCAACTTGCAAGAATTAATTTGAAACTACTTTAAACCACCATTCTTTAGCGAATATATCATTGGTATAAGTTTGTTTTCGATTACAAAAGTAGAATAATGGATCGACTAGCACATAAATATCTATAATTTTTTTTTCTGTAAACGTGTGATTAACAAATAAGAGGTCAATGTATGGTTTAGCCTAATTTTGTTAGTTTGGTAGGAAATTTGAAATAAATTCGTGTTGAGGAATGAATTGGTCAATTTTCGTGACTAGATTGACACGTAGATATACGTAACGGACATGTCAGTTTCCGTTAACGTTTGACTAACAGACAATAGATCAATGTATGATTTAGTCTAATTTTGTTAGTTCGGTATAAAATTTGAAATAAATTTGTGTTGAAAAATGTTTTTGCACATGCAGTAAATATATGTACTGATCAGGATTGCAGAGCCGTGTTAAGGTATGAATTGGCTGATTTCTCCTCATACCTAAACCTACGATTATACTAGCTACCAATAAAATAAAATACTTATTTCGGTTTAAATATATGTTCGAGTATTTTTCTTCGGGTTCAAATTCGGCTATTCGAATGTGGATATTTTGCTCATGTCTATATAGGATCTTTTTACAAGTGATTAATTACTTTAGATATTGCATACCTAATACATATGGTTTATAGATATTTGATGCTGATTATGCTCATATCTTTTAACTTAAAAAGAAAAAGCAGTTGACATAAATGGCTACAAAATAACATATATAAAAAGATTAGGATAGAAATGCATTTAATAGAAAAATATTGGGTAAATTCACGCGTCTTGTTGGGTGTTTATAATTTCTACCTTTCGTCCTTCCCATGACATCCGTGTAATCTTCTTCTTCTTCCTTTTTTTTGGTTAGGTTAGACTCTCTTCTTGCTCGTGCCACAGAGAGAAAAAAAAGTCGTTGTCTCTTTCGAGTTTTTACTATCTTATCCAGAAAAATAAATAAAATCAAAGGGAGAGAAATTTGCGGAGGAAAAAAAGAAAAATAGTTGAATATTTAAATCAAAATGGCCCTGTGATTTTCAATTTTCTAGAGAGAGAGAGAGGTTTTTTTATTTCAACGTTGTAAGAAAGAGAAAAGAGTTGTCTTTATTTTTTTCTACGTTCTCGCCATTTGCGCCATTGATTGAATCAAGCTAAGTGGGTTGAAGTTGAGGTAACAACTTGCATTTTCCTCTTCAAAGCTCTGATTTTTCTGTAACTTTGACAGCATAAGTTTTCATTTATCTAAATATTCAACTTTTTTTCTTTCTCTTTCTTTCTGATGATAGGTTTTAGGGTCCCAAAGCTTGATCTTTTAGAGTTTTCTGGTTCTTTGAGCTTTGCATCATCCGTTCGATTTCGATCTAATCCGGAGTGATGGGTGATACAGACAAGTGTAACACTGATATGATCCAGAGACTTCATTCATCATTCGGCACATCTTCTTCTCCGATTCCGAAACAGCCTCAGCAGCTCGAATTAAACCCTAATTTCATCCGCTCAGCTCAATTCCCCCAATTCTCCATGCCTTTCAGTGACACTACTGGCAAACGAGTCGGTGTTCCTCCCTCCCACCCCAACTTAATCCCACCGACTTCCCCTTACTCTCAGATCCCGACGACCCGACCACAACCCGGTTCTCAGAATTTTAACCCGGGAGCTACTCATTCACGGTCAATGTCACAGCCTTCCTCTTTCTTCTCCTTCGATTCCTTGCCTCCGTTAAGCCCTTCTCCGTTTCGCGATCACGACGTCTCAATGGAGGATAGAGATTCCGGCGCCTTTAACAACAACAACCCTTCTTCGTTGTTGCCTCCATCGCCGTTTACGAGGTGTAACTCAACCTCTTCTAGAGTCGTCGGTGAGAGTCTACCTCCGAGAAAATCTCACAGACGCTCAAACAGTGATATCCCCTCTGGCTTTAATTCCATCCCTCCAAGACCATTGGAGAGGTCTATTTCTGGTGGGGAATGTGCTGATTGGTCAAAGACCACTCCTTTCGTGAAGAAGGAATCGAGCTGCGAAAGAGAAGGCGTTGGAGAGAGAGAAGCCATGGATGATCTCTTCTCAGCTTATATGAATCTTGAAAACATTGATGTCTTGAACTCCTCTGAAGCTGATGATAGCAAGAATGGTAATGATATGGAGAGCAGTAGAGCAAGCGGGACCAAGACTAACGGTAGTGATACAGAGGGTGAAAGCAGTAGTGTCAATGAGAGTGGGAATAATCACAATTCTTCGGGTGAAAAGAGAGAAAGCGTTAAGAGAAGAGCTGCTGGAGGAGACATTGCTCCTACGACCAGACATTACAGGAGTGTTTCAGTGGACAGTTGTTTCATGGACAAGTTGTCTTTTGGCGAAGAGTCGTCACTAAAGCCGCCTCCTTCTCCAGGAACTATGTCGAGGAAAGTCTCCCCTACCAATTCGGTTGATGGGAATTCTGGTGCTGCATTTAGCATAGAGTTTAAGAACGGTGAGTTTACTGCAGCGGAAATGAAGAAAATCATGGCTAATGATAAACTAGCAGAGATGGCCATGTCTGATCCTAAGCGTGTCAAAAGGTATATTGAATATTGTGACTCAAGTTACCGGTTTGTAATTCAGAATCTTGATCCTTTTTGATCCTCTTTTCAGAATCTTGGCGAACCGTCAGTCTGCAGCGCGGTCAAAGGAGAGGAAGATGCGGTACATAGTGGAATTGGAACACAAAGTGCAGACTCTTCAGACGGAGGCTACTACATTGTCTGCTCAGCTCACGCTTTTGCAGGTGCGTTAGTCTACAATTGCTATATGTCTGTTTTCTTGTTTGTTTTTAACCATCTTAGTTACTGCATTGATACAGAGAGATATGATGGGGTTGACAAACCAGAACAATGAACTCAAGTTCCGTCTTCAAGCAATGGAACAACAAGCGCGACTTCGCGATGGTACGCATTTCTCTTGAAATTATATCAATTTCATCGTTCATGTGTTTGTATTCGAAGCTTAACGGAACAACTACTAGATCAAATGTGAGAAAGATGATTGTTTTTTCCCGTGTTTTAGCTCTGAACGAAGCACTGAATGGGGAAGTCCAGCGACTGAAACTGGCAATTGGTGAGACCAGCCACAACGAATCTGACAGATCAAAGATGCAATCACTCAACGCTGAGATGTTCCAGCAACTCAACATCAGCCAGTTAAGACAGCAGCCACAGTCTCAGTCTCAGCAGAGCCAGAATGGAACCATGTCTACAAAGCCTGAATCAGATCAATAGAGCAGACAAGTTGTTAAAGTGGTGCCTGGATCAAAGGATTGGAGTCTTTAGTTTTTAAGTTACATATGAATCAACCAATCAAACATTATATTTTTACTTATGTGCAGTCTGTTGAATTTATTTATATCGTATGCGTAAGTCCAAGAAATTTAATTTTACAGTATTTTTCTTACAGAAATAATTCAATTTATGGTAGATAGAATATGGTCGTAATGGAGACTCAAGAGTTTGAGCTTCAGACAAAGAGATTCTTTGTTTGTTTTGTACTTTCGTTTTATTTAGTTTTGATTCTGTCTCTTTGTTGTTTGTTCTTGTTCCCCTCTTTGTCTTTTTAAGATGAAAACTGTAGTTAACGGGCTAGGCCTCAATTTTGGGCCTATTAAAACAAAAAGCATCCCATGAATACACTCACTCCCTTCCAATTCTTGGCTGCATTATATCATTCTCTTCATTTTTGTGTATTTTTAGAGCATTTCTCAGAAGATTTCTCAAGTAAAAAAAAATAACATTATTTAAATGTTTTTTCTTAATTATTATTATTT
The DNA here is from genome assembly GCA_030180135.1 of Orychophragmus violaceus. Taxonomy (NCBI): domain Eukaryota; kingdom Viridiplantae; phylum Streptophyta; class Magnoliopsida; order Brassicales; family Brassicaceae; genus Orychophragmus; species Orychophragmus violaceus. Next base: position 110,111,283 of record CM058233.1, read on the forward strand.
TTTGTCAACGAGACTTCATTAAATTCAATGGGCCGGTCCAACAAGTGCAAAGTTAAAACATACAAGATTAGAGAAATGAGCCCAAATTTAAAAACCCACAACAAATCCAGCTGAATGGATAGGATCGAAGGGACAACGTGTCCGCACAAGGTCGAGAACCGGCATGCAACCTTCGAAGAGACAGAGCCGCTGAGAAATTCTCCGGAAACCGCCACCAAACCTGAAATCTGCAAAGACGGAAGATGCTTGCTGCCGATCACACCAACCCACCAAAGATACTGTCAGGAGAAGCGCTGCAAGAAAAGGAAGAACTGCTTCGAACACGCGGTCAAAAGACACCACGCCGAGGAAGCTCCGCCGGCGGCCAATCGAACGAAAGCGAATCAGCCATTTGAATCCCAGCCAAATCAGGAACATAGCAAGCATAGAAATTATTCCAGGAGCTTGAAGCCGTTGCCGATGTGAAAGAAGAAATCGGGCTCTGCGACGGGATAACAACCGAGGAAGGAGACCGGGAAACTCCAAACGACCGGAGCTAACGACGAGTCAGGACGACCCAGACTCAAATCGGATAAATCCGAATTATTCAGAAAAAAACTAAACCGGTCAAAGAGACGATCGGTGAGACTATACACCGAAGGAGAAAAAGAACTCCCTTTTAAAAGATAAAGATGTGTGAAGAAATGAAGCTCAGAAAAAAACTCTATGAACAAGAGCTCGAGAGAAAATTCTCGCTCTAAAACTAGAAAGAGAAACTCCTTATCCTTAAGTATTTATTATATCATGTACTTCAGTTGACAAAGAATATTCAATAACATATAATAATATTATAGCTAGGTTTCAAAACACATTATATATGTTTGGGATTTTAAGCAGTACAATTTGGTTTACTGTTCCAAATAACATTAGAAGTTTGAAATTTTAGCAGTAATTTTTTTTTATTTTTTTTTTAAATTGAGATATAGTAAATTTAATCTTATTACAAACGTTTTTAGAAATAGCATGTTCCATAATGATATAACTTCACTAAAGTTAGATGAATATTTTATTAATTTTTCTTTATAGTTTCTTGTCAATCATTAATTACAAAAATTATTAGAATGGATTCACTAAAATAAGTTATAACAATAATATAAAAAGACGATATATGAAAAACATGGCAATATAGTATTTAGTTATTTACTAATTTCATTGTAAACGCATATATCTTTATATTTAATTGAGAAGTGATTTTGATTTTATATTTATTTTTAAAATGATTGATTAATAATTTGTCATTAATAACATTGAGTTATTTGTTGTATTAGACCTAAACATTATAATGATTTAAATTAAGTATATTATTAAAATATTGAAAACTTAATAACACATTCGCTAAAAAATAAATCAATGACAAATATTTTATTAACATATATATCGTACACATCTTTTTATTAATCAGGTATACACTTTACATAAAGTGATAAGGGCAAATATTTATTATTATTAAGTATTGATACATTCACATTAACAAGAAACGTACTGTATTTAACCGATTATAAGAAGCAAAATTGTGTTGAATTTGAGAAGAAGCAAAACGAAAAGGCTGCTGCTGCTGGGGCGAGATCTTGTGATACAAATCGTCATCGTTGTCATCTCTCGGCCATGGAAACAAAGAGGAAGAAGCTTACAAACGGAAGCGTAAACTCATACTCGCTTCCGCTTGATCTCATGATGGAGGTACTCAAACGGTTGCCACTGAAAACCCTAATCAGATCCCTCTGCGTATCTAAACTCTGGGCTTCCATGATATTTCATGAAACTGTTCCTGAATGAGTCCTTGACTAGACCGAGAGGTCTCGTCTTCGCATTCAGAAAAATATATGATGGTCTAGCCTTCTCAGAAGTTCGCCTCAAAAATGCACACGAAGTTTCATCGTCTTCTTCTCAAAAATATTTCATGTGACTTTCCACACCCGACTGTCCATGGTTTGATTTGCTATGGATCAGCTTCGGAACTCATGGTAACCCATCAGTTACCTTGCCCAAGGTCAATGCAGGGAAGAGAGCCATTAACCGGTACATAGGCTATGATCCCATCAACAACGATTATAAAGTGTTGTGCATCGTAAGAGGAATCTCTAAGCTGAGAAACAGACGCAGTTTAGCTGAAGAGATACATGTTTTGGCATTGGGATCAACTTATCAGCATTCATGGAGGATGATTCAAGACAATGCCATTCCTCCTCACTCTCCTGTAAGCCAGGAACTGTGTTTCAATGGTGTTTTGTATTATCGAGTTTTTACTGGCACAAATGTAAATGATTCTGCAATCGAGTTTTGATGTTAGGTCTGAAAAATTTGATCTTATCAAAGGACCTTGCAAATTTCCTTCTTATTCAAAGTTGACAAGCTACGAGGGAAAGCCAGCTGTCATCTTCTTTGAAAAGAAAATTGAGTTCTACAAGATCCATCTAAGGAGGAATGGTCGAAGAAGACTTTTGTTTTGCCTCCTGCCTTGAGAACAACGATGCACTTTCATAGGTTTCAGCACCACTGACACTGACACGGCTGAGATTATTTTTACACCATTAACCGTGCATAGATCACTTTTAAGTGCTGCCTATTTTGATCTGAAGAATAATAGTGTGAGTACTGAAGGAACCACAGACGTGTGTGATAATAGTCATCCATACTCTGTCTCCGCTTGTCGGGTTGAGAATCTCATGTTTCTATAAGAGTTTCTGGAGAGGATCATTACTCATTCATTCAGTTCCCCCATCCTGTTGATCATGATCTCCAAACGGTCTTTTATTATTCAGTTAGTATTGTTCAATCTGACAAGTTCTCTTGATCATTATATATATATACAAAATTTTCATTAATTGTGCTCCATTGCCAGTCATGATCCTAACTTGCAGGCTGCAACTAGTAATGAATGGCTCAACATTCTTTTGATAGGAGAGGAAATTGTGGTTTTAGAACATATCCATCCATGAGAAATCCAAAAGAAAATTCTGAGCAGAGAGACGAGTTGAAATATAGTTATGAAAACAGAAGATTGATGAGTGGAAATTGACAAATGATAAATGCAGCTTCCATAGAAAGTGGTTTTACCTATTTACCTTGAATTGGTACGTCGTACCTTGTGCTTCTTGTGATTGTTTAAGGCCTCTCAGTCATCATCTAAATCTGTCTATGGGGTTTGAAATTGTGACGAAACCACAAATACACAGAGGCTAAAGAAATCTTAACCATCTTCATATAGATGAATGGTTTTCATTCTCATTAACAAGTAATTAGGGAACCTTTTAAAAATATTGATATGCAACTATAACAGCTAAAGCAATTTTAGATACAGCAGCTTTACGTCATCGATCTCACTTGGATTCCAAACCAATCGGAATGTTCAGACTCCAATATCTCCCTATTGTTGGACCGTTATGTGATGGATGATCTTACTGATCTACTAGAGAAACTGTTTACCTTTTTTGGGAATTATGGCATATATGGATATCAAGAAACTCGTTCATTTTTGAGAATAAACCTATCCATCCAGATGTTGAAGTTGGGTACTGTTTTGATGAAGTTAGAGAATGGCTGAAGCTATCTATGCCTGGTACTACTCAGGCTATATATCATCCTTCAATATTGCTCCTGCTCGATGGTCTCCACCATTACTGAATAGCTTAAAATGTAATGTTGACGCGGCGTTTGATCCTTTATCTGGTGTGGGTAATGCTGGCTGGATCATTCAATGCACTGTTTTTGTTGGGGATCTCGTATGATGGGTACAGTTTCGTCTCCTCTTGAAGCTGAAGGGAAAGCTTTGTTATTCGCTATTCAGGATGTTTTACACAGAGGGTTTCATCACATTGCTTTGGAAGGAGATTGTCAGACACTATTTAGATCGTTTACCTCGGATGTCAGAGATTGGAGCATTCATAATCTAGTAACCGAAATTAAGCACATCACCAGTTCGTATCCTGATATACAATTCACCTTTACCCGCCGATCAGGAAATCAAGCAGCTCATCTCATTGCATCCAATTCACGACAGGATTATTCAAGTGTTTTTCCTAATCCGTATTTACCTATTTGGTTGTTCAATACGATTGTCTCTGACCTTGTAAACAGTTCTTGATTTTAATATTACTCAGGCCAAAAAAGAAGAAGCAATTTTAGATACAATTGTTTGTGATGTATTACTTAAAATACTAATCTATCAAACTGATCATTTATTCACACGTTCTTAATTATCATTGTTTTAATTATATATACTCTTTTAATCAATTGGTTTGTTGTGTGTACATATTACAATCAACAAGTTTGATTATTTTGTTGTGTATTCAACTAGCTAAACCTTTATATATAATGTACATATATATGAGTGATGAGGCATGATAGATATTATTGGTACTTGTGGATGCAATTTATTTCAAACATAAATTGGTATGAACCCAAAGATATACATTCTTGAGAGAGAGTAAACTAAAAGTTGTATGTATGCGAAAAAAAGAAAGAAAAAAGAAGAGTAGTTGCTATCATATACGATTTGTGGCTCGTAGGAAAAGGAAAAGAGAGAAGAGTAAGTGCATTCAATTTTATAAATAAAAAACTTGAAATGCATTAAAATAATTCCAATGCATATTAATATTAAATATATATATATATATGTGACCAACTTATAATAATTACTAGAGACATATATGCTTTTGCTTCACCTAAAGAAGTAATGCACTCAAAATCTGTCTGCGTACTATACTTTTTTTAAGTCATAACACAAAGTCAGAATTTAAACCAAATTTAGAAGAAGAATGAAAAGAACAATTGTTTGGTATTTTTATTTAATATGCATTAGAATTTAGAACTACTCTAGTGCATGCATTCTAATGAGTTTTGCATATTGAGTCGTCTATGTTGATCTTTTGTGTTGCTGGTGGGATCGATTTATTTGTTGTTTCTCGTGGATAATATATTGTATTTTATTTATATTATGTTCAAGATGCTTAGCTTTAACAAATATAATTATAGGGAAAACAATTGGATGGAAAAATTTAATTTATACATACATTTCAAAAACCAATATATATATAGAAGATTCATACAAAGATCAAACATTTCTTAGTTTCAAAGAACTCGAACGATCATAAGATTCGAACCTAAAAAAGTTGGCCAATATTCAACTTGCAGTAATCATCTATTAGCGCAAGCCACCACTTATCAGCTCATAATTAAAAAACATCGAATACTAGCCCATTAGGGCGAATTAACGAACTAAATAACCCGAGATTTACATGATCCGTGTAGAGAGTGTTCTCTTACAGGTTTTAGTCCGGGAAAAAACCATTTGGATAACAAATCTTTAATTATCCAAAGGCAAAAAAGAAAGAAAAGAATCTTAGTCTTGATCATAATAATGTCTCTCTCCATCTCATCTGATCATGGATGTTAGAGAGAGAAAAACAACTTCTTCACAAGGGATAGTGAGTCCTCCCATGTCGTGGCGGAAACCGAACTCTTCCTCTGCTTGTTGAAGTAAGATGAGAAATTCTGGATGAGACAAGAAGGTGATTGGTACGATGTACCTCGTACGTTTTTCGCCTACGTAAACCGGAAAATGTCCCTTTGGTACGTCAAGAGGGAGACCTTCCTCGTCGTAGCATTGTTTCTTGCCTAAGCTAGAGCATCTTTTGAGGATTTGCTTTAGCATTGCTGTTTGTGTTAGCTTTGAAGATCTCTTTGCCGCCATTGTTTTAAATATTATTATTGTATAATTTCTTGATGAGAGTGAGAGAGAGAGGAGGAGAAAAGAGAAGTGTTTTGATGAGTGAGAGGTGGCGCAAATGGGGGCTATTTATGGAGGAGGAGGAGGATGAGGATTGGATGATGCTAAAGCAATAGTATTATCTCTTGATTATCTCATAATGATTTAATATTAATATATGATCAAATGATTATCAGATTATTTTAATATTTGGTTAGTGCCGTCTTGTTAGACTCTTCCAATACATTTCGAACGAAATTTCAGCAGACCAGCTAACTTTATTTTATGAAAATTAATAAATGTGAATTTAGAGCTTTTTATTTGAAGGATGACGTTGAGGGTAATTCAGCTGTTTTAAATAATTACAAAAAAAATATTCCAATATATTCACATGCATATTGTAGAGAACTAGTAAAATATATTGTAATGATAAATTAATATTAATTATGTATGGATATATAAAAGATTTATTTTTAAGGAGCAGAAGAAAAGCAAGAGGAGGGATATAGAGACGCATGTGACAGAGTGGGATCCAAACCCATTGGGATTTAATTTCATTGTTGGTCCTCACCAAGACACCATGGTCCCTCTTCTCTCCCTTTCATTAGTTATTATCGTAAACAGGAAAAAAAATATCAATGTGGTAACTATATATATATATATTTCATAATTACGTACGAAGAGGTATGTAAATATGTACTATAAGTACAATTTTTAATGCACTCCTTAATCTATTTGGCTAAGTATATAGAGCATGCATTTAATTAATTACCTCTCTAGCTTATGGTAACTTCTGTCCAACGATATATGTGATTAGATTCCTACTAATCACAAACTAGCAGCCACAATGTAAACTCTAAGGTGGACAAAAATGTATACAATGAGAATCAATCCAGTTTCTACACCAACAGAACGATATCACCGGACTAGAACAAAGTTCTATTAAAATTTTAATGTCACTAGATCTTTTGAACACTAAGATAGGCTAATCACACGATTTGCAGCTACCATATATAGATTGCAATGTATATATTTATTTTGCAGGGTTTTTATAGGACCTAATGCTAATTGCTAGATTCACAATTGTCATGTGATGAACTCCAAAATAACCAAAAATGTAACTAATAGATATAAATCAAATTGTGTTAACCAAAAGCCAAAACTATTTAATTAACTACAACCATTTGGTTACAAAATATCTACTTAAGAGAATATATTGTAACAAATGCAAACAAAAAAGATGAGTAAGATTGGCCTTGACACTTGTCTGCAAGTGACCATATTTGTTTACAATAGTTTTGACCATGTTCGATAGTTATATGCTTGTAGACAATGGGCATTTAATAGATCTTTGTTTCTGGTCGTAAAAGGTTAGGGACAAAGAACATGTTAAGTCTCACGATCTCAAGCTTCCCATCTTTTGTTAACTTATGATGTTCCTCTTCCTAATCCTAATACATGGCGTCGGCCATAATATAGATCATAGATTAATAATAAGATAATACCTATATATATATATATATATAGAATGTAGATTATATATATATATATATAATGTTGCTGAGCATTTAGTCCAATTCTACTTATGGTCGGCCTTGAGATTTAGGAGATAAAAATATTAGTGTAAGTATACTTAACAATTCGAGAGCCATAAATTCTTTGTATATTAGCTCCGAAAAATTTAGAGACCGAGACTAATTTTTCATCCGCCATGATTCTACCTTGCATAATAGTTTATTCTGCTTACGCAATGGATGTTCTAGAACCCTAAAAAATCAGATAAGCAACTGTAGTTACTTGTATCACACGTAACTATGCAACTATACAAAGGTTTATCTTTGATCTCGAGTTGATTATTGGAAGTTGCATCAAAAAATCTATCACATCAAGAAACAAGTGAATAAGAATAATGAAGAATCTTGTTTTTTACTCTTAACAACCACAAAAATGGAGAGAGAGTGAGTTTAGGGGTCGTTGTCAGGGAGAGAGACTAGCATGTTCTGCGAACGAGATTTGTTGGGAGAAGTTTTTACGAATATTTGAAGGGACAGTTTGGCCTTACGGACTGAAAAGGACATGAAATCATCCCCCATGTTACTCCTTCCCTAAAACTGTCCTCTTTTGTACATCTTTCCGTTTCTTACAGTGTAATGCACCTTCCTTTATTACAGATTTTACTTAGATTTAATCTGTCTGCTCAATTTAGGAAATCTTGAACCTCTATTTTCTAACTTTCACGGCCAGAAATCCCTAAACCCTTGAAAAACTGTCATTTTTGGACAACTCTGCTTTCTCCAAAACTAAAACAGAGTAAGCTTAGCTCTCTTTTTTGTCACAAGAAAACAGAGTATTATATATCTTTATTTCTGATTTTCTCAGATCCAAACAGTTATTATCATTCTTTTGTTTAATATAAATAAACTCTAAAAATCTCAAATATACTACCCATTGAAGTGAATACCTTTTTCAAAGCTTCAGACAAAACATACAGCTCTGGTTATTAGTGCATATTTACTAAAAAATATTGGTGTCAAATCAAGTATAAGAAAGAAGAAAAAAAAACCATTAGAAAGTTCGATGTACGTTTCGTTTAGGAAGTGATTGAATCTGATTTCTATATTCACGTGAAAGACGATTATTCTTTGACAAGACTATAAAAGGCAGAAACTTAATTATTCATTAAGATTTTTGTTTTCGTTTACCTATGATTCGTCATTGATTGATAGTAGATACAATTATAAAACAACAAATTACATTATACTACAAAATTGGTGAATTGTAGAGCAAAGATTTTTAACACAATAATAGCCAATCATGCTTATTTCTTGCCGACACATACTATTGCATCAATCGCGCTTCTTGGGACCAATGCAACAACACCAAGACTAAATCACTGATCGCAAAAAATAACCCTTTTCCTTTTTGATACTCCATTAGATTGCAACAAATTCTTGGTATAGGATGCAACAAAGTTTTACTGCATTGTTAGTTTAGTATTTGAATTTATTTAACCGACACTATGAGCTTATTTATGAAGCCCATGATTACCAGTTGAGCAAGTATAGTTTAGTTAAGTGGATGCAACATTCATTAATCCTCAACAGAACAGTAAACTCTCTCCATAGTCTCAGCTCCCGGTCAAACACATCAACTAAGAGTTCAAAAAAATAGTTTAGTTAAATGTTTGTTTGGTTTATTATCAGTTCATTTGTTGGATCGTCAAAGTAAACCGGAACATGTTAAATAATGAGCGTCTAACCGGTTCATATAGAACATCGATTTGAGAAAATATAAAGTACTCCCTCCGTTTTTTGATATAGGAAGTTTTAAAATATTAGTTTTTTTTCAAAATATAAATAGTTCTTACGTTTCAATGTAAAAGTTTATTATTTTAATATAAAATTTTAAAAACCAAAATATATTTAAAGAAGTTTCTTGGAAATAATAAAAAATTATAATAATAAATAATATTTTCTTGTTTAGAAATAGAGAATTTTTTTTTTAATATGTGTGATTTTACTAAAAGCAAATAGTGTTGGTTAGGATATCAGTTAGGATATTCTGTTAGCATATTACTAGATACCTGTATGGTTACGATCTCATACGATCTCATACGCTTGTATATATATCGGTACATACTCAATGATATGATCATCAAGTCTTGTACACTTACATGGTATTAGACGTCTAAAACCGATCCAGCTTCATTCTTTGCGATTTTCTTGTTCTCCTTTTCTCTCCTTCTCGTCTCTCTCTCTCTATCATTCTCACTCTTTTCCATCGCAATGGCTGCTATCGTTAACCCTACGTCGCTCACCTCCTCTGAAAAACCATGGGGCATCAGTCAGATCCGAGCGTATATTCCCATCGTTCTCGATCTCGACAAGATGAACTACGACGTAATGAGAGAACTTTTCGAGACTCATTGTCTCACCTTCGGAGTTCTCGACAACCTTGACGGCACAGCCGGCGCCACACCTCAAACTGAGAAAGTGTGGAAAGAACGGGATGGTCTCGTGAAGATGTGGATCTACGGAACCATCACCGATTCACTAACCGAGATAATTCTCAAACCTAAGAGCACTGCTCACGAGCTCTGGGTTGCCCTGGAGGATCTATTTCGCGACAACAAGGAGAATCGGGCTCTCCAGCTCGAGAATGAGCTCCGTACAATCACCATCGGAGACCTATCTGTCCAGGAGTACTGTCGCAAGATCAAATCCCTCTCTGATCTCTTGACAAATGTTGACTCTCCTGTCACGGACCGAGCCCTTGTCATGCACTGTCTCAACGGCCTGAATGACAAGTTCGAGGGAATTCACAACGTTATTCGCCATCGTGTTCCCTTTCCCAGCTTTCATGTCACGCGATCCATGCTCTTGGTCGAGGAAGAGCGCCTCAAGCGCACGGTCAAGCAACCTGCTACAACGGCTGTGAACACTTCCTCACCCATTGTGCTATACACGGCGGACTCATCCACTCAACACCAGCCATCGTCTCATCACAACAGCAACAGACATGGAAACAAGAACAATCGTGGTCGCGGCGGTCGTGGCAATCGAGGCAAAGGTCGACATAATCAGTTTGGTGCTCCACAGTATCACGCTGGTGGTTTTGGCTATCCACCATGGTCCTACGGTCCTCCTCAGTGGCCCTACCAGTACTATCCAGGTGGTCACCAAATGGTCCAGGCTGCCCCGGCTTATCCATTTCCGCAGATGCCATCTTCACAACCTGGTGTGCTTGGTCCCTATCAACCACGTCACACGACTCCTCAACATGAAGCACATCTTGCCAACACCATGGTTCCCACGGCCTTGGCGAATGCTTTTAACACGATGACACTTCAGCAACCTAATAACCCGGCTTGGTACATGGATTCCGGAGCAACGGATCACATCACCGGTTCTCAAGGTAATCTCACTTCTGTGTTTAGTTCGAGTATCACGCCTGCAGTTTTAGTCGGTAATGGATCTTTAGCTCCTGTTACACAATCCGGTGCTTCATTTATATCCACACATTCTCGTCCTCTTTCTCTTACAAATGTGCTCGTTTGTCCCTCCATTGTTAAGAATCTTGTTTCTGTCCGTCGATTTGTTACTGACAATAATTGCTCAATCGATTTTGACCCCTTTGGTTTCTCTATTAAGGATCTGAAAACCAGGAAACTCCTACTCCGCTGTGATAGTTCAGGACCCCTGTACTCGGTGACTCCGTCAACGCCTTCTCTTGCTCTCACCACGGGAAGTTCGATCTGGCACTGACGGCTCGGTCATCCGGGATCATCTGTTCAACGTTCTTTATTTTCTTCAGGATTGTTTTCTAGGAATAAGGCCGACTTGACTGTTTTGTGTCATGCATGCCAATTGGGTAAACATGTTAAGCTGCCTTTCTTTTCATCTTCTACTACTGTCTCTGAACCATTTCAAATCATTCATTCAGATATTTGGACTTCTCCTGTCTTGAGTAATAGTTGTTTCAAGTATTATCTACTTTTTCTTGATCATTTTACTCACTTTATTTGGATCTATCCTTTGCACAGAAAAAGCGAAACACTTGGGAAATACATTCAATTCTCTAATCTCATTAAGACTCAGTTTAACAAATCGATCCGTTCTTTTCAGTGTGACAATGGGGGTGAATACACGAGCACAACCTTTCTTGACTATCTGGCCAATTGAGGAACACAAATCCGGCTCTCTTGCCCACATACCTCACAACAAAATGGTCGAGCTGAACGAATGCTTCACACTATTAACAACCTGGTGCGAACTCTTCTTGTTCAAGCTCACCTGCCGGTTTCATATTGGGTCGAGGCCTTATTTACCTCGGTCGATCTTCTTAACCTCCTTCCTTCTTCTTCGATCAGCAATGACATTCCTTCTCAGCGTTTACATCATAAACCTGTCTTTTACAATCACCTTCGGGTATTTGGCTGTTTATGTTATCCTAATCTTCTCTCCACATCTTCTCACAAACTTGCTCCTAGATCTACAACTTGCATCTTTTTAGGATATCCGGAGCATCACAAGGGATACAGGTGTTTGGATATGGTTTCGCGAAAGATAATCATCTCAAGACACGTTATCTTTTTCGAAAACATTTTTCCATTCGCTAACCTACCAGCGGCTCCATCTTCCCGACCTGAGCTGCCGTATGTTCCTTCCCCGGTTATCCCACCACCACCGCTTCCTTCTCCCCCCACCGATACTCAACCGCCGGTGGCTCGTCGTCCAGTTCAGCCCAACCATCGTATGACCACACGCCTCAAAGACGGTATTACAAAACCGCTTGTGCGGATGTGCTTACATACTGATACAATCTCACCTCTTCCTCTCTCTCTCATGTACAGGCTGCTAAAGATCCAAACTGGACTAACTCTATGCAGGTGGAATATGATGCTCTTATTAAACGCAGAACGTGGGACTTGGTTCCACGTCCTCGCAATACTAATGTGATTCGTTCCATGTGGCTTTTTCGTCATAAGTTTGATGCAGATGGAAAGCTCCAACGCTACAAGTCACGGTTAGTAGCTAATGGCAAATCACAGCAACTGGGAATTGATTGCGATGAGACTTTTAGCCCCGTGGTTAAACCGGCCTCCATTCGGACAGTCCTACACGTTGCCCTTGCTCGCGGTTGGCCACTCCGACAACTCGATGTCAAAAACGCCTTCCTTCACGGCAACTTGGAGGAAACCGTTTACATGCACCAGCCTCCGGGATTTACAGATAAATTGAAACCATCACATGTCTGTTTACTCCGACGCTCGCTCTATGGCCTTAAACAGGCTCCGAGGGCGTGGTATAACCGGTTTGCTTCCGTCGCTCGCACCATTGGATTCATTCAAATCCGCTCCGACTCGTCTCTCTTTACCTTGGGTCGAGATAAGCCTTAAGCGTTCCTTCTCTTATATGTCGATGACATCGTCCTTACTGCTGCTTCAACAACACTATGCGATCAGATTGTTGCAAAGCTTGGATACGCCTTTGACCTTACGGCTCTTGGTCGACTACATCACTTTCTCGGTATTGCAGTCACATACAATGATGCTGGAATTCTGCTCAGCCAACAGAACTATGCTGCTGATGTTCTCCACCGTGCACAAATGTCACAATGTAACCCGACAAATACACCAGTGGACACAAAGATGAAACTTGCGGCTGAAGATAGTGCACCGGTCTCTGACCCTTCTCTCTATCGCAGCTTAGCTGGGGCATTGCAGTATCTTACATTCACGCGTCCCGACATTGCGTTTGCCATCCAGCAGGTGTGTTTATTTATGCATGACCCGCGTGAGAATCACTTCACAGCTCTGAAACGCATCCTCCGGTACGTCAAGGGCACAATATCACATGGCCTCCAACTGAATAGATCATCGCTTACGGACCTGGTCGCCTACTCCGACGCTGATTGGGCCGGTTGTCCATCGACACGACGTTCCAATTCGGGTTATGCGGTGTTTCTGGGTGATAGTCTGATCTCGTGGTCGTCCAAACGACAACACACCGTCTCCCGGTCTAGCGCAGAGGCAGAGTATCGCGGTGTCGCTAATGCTGTTGCTGAGACATCATGGCTTCGTAATCTTCTTCTCGAACTCGGGTGTCCTCTCACTAAAGCCACATTTGTTTACTGCGACAACATATCGGCCGTCTACCTCTCCTGCAATCCAATACAACACCAACGCACGAAACATGTTGAGATCGATCTCCACTTTGTGCGTGAACGGGTTCAACTCGGCCAGCTTCGTGTCCTCCACGTTCCATCATCGTCTCAATATGCTGATATCTTTACCAAGGGCTTACCGTCTCCACTCTTCAATGACTTTCGTACCAGTCTCAACGTCCGCACACCTACCGTTGGACTGCGGGGGAGTGTTGGTTAGGATATCAGTTAGGATATTCTGTTAGCATATTACTAGATACATGTATGGTTACGATCTCATACGATCTCATACGCTTGTATATATATCGGTACATACTCAATGATATGATCATCAAGTCTTGTACACTTACAAATAGATGGGGTATAAACCTAGAGAAGAAAAAGAACAAGTTAAGTGCATTGTTTTGATTGCTACAAATCCTATATAAAGAACACGATATATTCAGAGTGGATCGCTAATAAGCCTCCAATGAGCAGTGTTCAAAAAATCGCTAAGCACTAAGCAGGCAGCGACCCAACACCTAGTGCCTAAAACGTCTAGTTGAGGTCTAGACGATTTTAGACGGTATAAACATTTATAAAAATGATATATATTAGATATATTGTACTATATACATAGTAGAGTTTAAATATTTTTAGTTTTAAAAATAGATTTAGAATTCAAATTACATCGAAATAACAAAAAATAAATTAAATTTATCACTACATGACATTTGCTATCAAAATCTGTTAAATTTACGATATTTTTTTATAATAATAAACATTAATTTATGAAGTAAGAACTTATAAATTTAGTTATATATAGTAAAAATTTAAAATTATACAGAAATAAACACAAAAAAATAAAAATTAAATGATAATTGGTTAAAGATCGTACAGAGCAGCCTAGACACGCCTAAACCCGCTTAGGACCGCCTAGAACCGTTTAAACCCGCTTAATAACATAAACACATAATTCTAACGCTTAGGAGAAAATCGTCACGGTCATAGACCGTCTAGCGTCTGGACTTCGCTTACTAGACCGCTTTTTAGAACATTGCCAATGAGGTGACTGCTATAATTAAAAAAAAAAATTATAGTAGTGACTTTTTAAATCAAGACTCCATCCGTTTCACAATAAATATCGTAATAGAATTATTTTTCGTTTTAAAATAAGTGTCGTTTTAGATTTTCAATGCAATTTTAATATAATTACTTATTTTAAACTTAACATTAAACAATGAAAATGTATACCAAAAATTTAATTAATTGTTAAGTGTATAATAGAATTTTAAATATATTTCTTAATTGGTGTGAAAAACGTTAGAATCGCATTTATTATAAAATGGAGGGAGTGTAATACATTCACAAAATCAAATTGATTGGTTATTTGGTTGTTCCGTAAAAACTCAATAACTGATTGGTTTTGATTTATTTAGAAAAACATAATCTCGAGTTTGTGATTTTGCAAATATGTCAACATAGATATTTTTGCTTTGTGTAATATGATACAATTTAAAGTAAAAAAAAAAACTTATTTTCAATGTTGCATGAACAATCCAAATATGATTTTAAAATCGACCATTCCATTAGATTCTCGATAATCATTAACAATTTGACCGCAAAATGTTCATTTGGCAGACTCAATTTCCCTGATCAGAGTATAAACAAATTGGTCGTTGAGCGTCGGAAGTAAACAAAATAAAAGAAAACCAAAAATGATTATAGAGTCAAAACTCAAATATTATACAAATCAACGCCATTCCTCAAGAATTTTACCAATCAAAAAAATTTGCGGAATAGGAAAAAAAAGCGAAAACGCAAAGTCTGCGTTTTCGTTTAAAAAAATACAAAGAAAAATTTATTAAGTGGAAAAGTGAACTATATGTAGATTATTTGTGGAATCTTAATATTCCGCCATTCCGCAAAACTCATCCAATCACACAAAACTTATTCTACAATTTTTTTTTCCAGCAAATTTTAAATGATTTCCGCAGCTTTATTTTATTTCCATCATTCCGCGATTCCACGAGTGTTACCAATCGAAGCCAAAAAAGTAAAAAATCAGAATTTATATTTTTCTAATTATTAAACGTTAGGACTCATCACAAGATTCTCGTAGGAGTCAACGGCGCTTGACGGAACGGCGACCATTACTTTAACGGCGTCACTTTGTTCAGGAACTGGAAGTAACAAACAGTAACATCATATGGAATTCATATTTAAACTAACTGCGATGTAGATATCATCGATCTTCAACTAAGTTGTGAGAGAATTTTGTCTTAAAACCATTGTTATATGATGTGTGTCCTGTCCTGTGTTTTAATTTGTAGAATCGATGCTCTGTGTTGTTGCTGCTATGTGGATGCATGTTGTTTCATATGCATTTGATTAAGTTCTAAAAAAATGTTTATTTTTTTGTCATTAAATCTCTGTTTGTATGTAATAATTTTTGTAATTTATGTGATTACTTTTTTGTCGCTTTAACATTAAGGGGGTGTATTGAACTATGGATTTTAAGAGATTTTGAGGGTTTTTTTAAAATCTGCTGTTATTCAACTTATGATTTTAAAATGTCTTCCCAAATCCGGTGTTATTGAACTTGAGATTTATGTAAATTCACTCAAAATCATTTACAATCCCCTGTTATTCAAACAAGAATTTGCTAAAATCATATCAAATCCACTGTTATTGAAAATGTTTTAAGTATTGAGATTTTAATGACTACAGAGGGTTTTAGAAGATTTTAGGTGACTTTCTTAGTTAAAAATACAAAGATTCAAATCTCATGGTTTTAGCTGGGATTGTAAGTGATTTTAATACAAAATCATAACAACTCCTTTAAAATCACTCAAAACCATTAAAATCATTCAAAATTTTATAAAAAAATCAAATCACTCTAAATAACAAGTTCACCAAAGTTTTTAAGAGTTATCTTTTAAAATATGTATCACAATTTCTGAAGCTAAGTACAATATTTGTTGTAATTATACACCTTCACATAATACTTCCTCTCCACTAAATTATCATTATAACCAAAGTTTATATAAAGTCAACGAGTTCACAGAATTCTGGAATCCAAAAACCAAACAAAAAATAGATAATTCTTTAGAGCCAATAAAACAAAAACGATAAAGAGGAAAAAAAATATTGTCGATATGTAACATGTTGTTGGAAATGTTGAAATTTCAACTATTTTCTAATTAATTAAACAAATACTAGATTTTGATCCGCGCTAAAGAAACGCAGATTTATATTTTTAAAAATATTTTTTATTGTAAATTTATATTTTTATAAAATAAATTTAATAACTATTTAATCTAATATATATTTAGTGAAAATATGATGAGATGGTGTTAAATGTGAGATTTTTTGCTTGATATTGTTTTATTATATTTTAGTATTCGTGATTCATTATTATTTCTATTAGATGGTTAACTAACTTTATTGCTGTAAAAATGTTTGTGTATTTTATTTGATAAATTTTTTATTTAAGTTAATTTTAACTTAGTTCAACTCATTATTTCATTATTAAAAGCCTTAAAAATTGTTAAAATCAAATGAAATTAGTTAATATATATTTTTAACATGTCTTCCAATAGTCAAAATTTATTTTTAATAGTATGGATAATTGAAATCGGTTAACTTTGTAACCGTCTTAAGATATATTTTTAACCCGTCTTAAGTTATATCTTATTTGATAATTTTTTATTTAAGTTAATTTTAACTTATTTCAACCTATTATTTCATTGCTAAAAATTTGCTAAAATCAATAATCTTTGTATAGAATGTAATTTTAGCAATATAAGATGTTATATTTGATATGCTAGGTTTTCGATTTAATTATATATATGTAACTACTTGTTTCAAATAGTATAGTTTTAACACGTGAATATGAATTTATTTTTAACTCGTCTTCTAGTAGTCAAAAATTGTTTTTAATAGTATGGATAATTGAAATCGGTTATTTTTTATTTAAATTAATTTTAACTTAGTTCAACCCGTTATTTCATTACTAATATGAATTATTTAATATATTTTTTAACCCATCTTCTAGTAGTCCAAATATTTTTTTAATAGTATAGATAATTGAAATTGTTTAATCTATTTTCAATTTTTTTTATGTTTGTAATGGTCTAAATATAAGATTTTATGTTAATTTAATAGATAAAAATATAACTAAAATAATTTTTAATAAATTTTAATAATAAGTATGAATTCAATAATTATTTTCCTTAAATTAAGAAGTTAAAAATATTTTTACAAAATTTTGCTAGATGTATATATTAATTAAAAATAAGATACTAAAAGATATTGTGTAAATTGTGAAAATATATTTTGAATAAAGTTATAAATACAGAATATTTATATTAAAATATAATTAAATTATTTTATAATAATTTTAATATTAAATTCGAAATTAATATTTATTTTTTATTAAATTTAAAAATAAAAGAGTCATTAGTTATAAATATAATATTCTCTAGTTTCGAAATATAAATATATTTTCTAATATCGAAATATAAATATTTTTTACCATAAATATAATCTAATTTCGAAATATTTTTTAGTTTTGAATTTATATTTATAATAAAAAGATATTATAAATATATTTTTGAACAAAATCATTAATTAGAGAATATTTAGTGTGACCCATATATAATCTAAAATCTAATAATTCCAAAATACCCTTAATGAAGTTTAAAAATTCTTATTAAATACAGTGGCACAAACCGTAATATAACACATGACTAAAGGTTATTTTATAAAAGAGTCAGCTGTTTTAATAATATAGATGTGTAAAGGGACTCGGCCACGTTGCCGTGGGTGGATATATATATTTTTAACGTCGATCCATCTTGGTTAAACCAAATTTAATCCGCTGAAAGGGAGATTCCGAAAAGTTTTTTCAATCGAGATAGTCTGGCTTATATGGGAGAATAACACGTTTCGAATCCGGACTTCCTTCGCTAAGGAATCAGCACGGAAGTTCCGTGGGTAGATATCGTTTTATCAAAATTAGGAAAAATGGACAATGTCAGAACACTTTGTGATCACTTCTGAACCAAAAGAATAAGCACTTGGCTATTAGCTAATGAGTGGATGGATAATGGATCTGTTGGATTGTATGAACTGTTGACCTAAACATGTCACATCAGAAAAGGGGAAAATGTTTCAACTCTCGTTGCACAACAAAAATAAAAATAGAGAGCACCATTTATAGGGTCGTATGGACCAGTCTGGTAACATGTCACTTATTAAATTAACCCAACCCAAGAAATAAAGATTGAAAGGGTTTACATCTCTCTCAAGAGTCAAACCCAATGCAGACTCCAACACCACAGTAACCCAAATTTCCTATATAATTTTTCATTTTACCACCACATAATTTAATAATACCCAAAAAAACTGATAGAGCCATTAAAATGAATGAAATGCGTTAAGTCACTTATCACCAGTCAAGTGATATATTGATTTTGGAACATGTCAGAATCCATATCCGTTTTGGTGTTGATCTCCTGCTCTTCTTGATCTTCTTCCCGTACCCGGAGATGCAGAGTATGATGAACTGCTAGTGGAATACATCGAAGAAGATGGCGGCAAGTCCAGATGTTTTGACACGGCTGTTGTATCTGTACCACGGTTGGACACTGCTTCTGCTTCCAAAGGCAACTCATCTAGTGTCTGTTTAACACAAACGGAACGAGTTTTATATGATTAACTGCATGCACAGAATAAGGTCTAGCTGAGAACATACCCTGTAAGCTTGCTGAAGAATGTGGAGTGTCTCCTGAGTGCGTTTCCTCTTAACTGCTATCTCACCTGGCTCTTGCAGCATTTCTTCAAACAAGTTCTCCCTGCACCAGATGATATGATATGACTACCCAGTAATAAGAGACTATACAAACACATATGTGAAGCATTAAAAGAAAACACACTCATCACCTGTAAAGCTTCCTGATGAAGACATTGTGCAGCTCACGTTTCGTGTGGTTTACCTGAGTATGATACATAAATGGTATATCAGTATCTTCAGAGTTCGGTTACTTTAAGACAGCAAAACTGCTTTGCATTTGTAACTCGTCATCGAGGTACTAATATACTGTATGAGTACTGAAAGGAACTTTGTGGAGGTATGAAGTACTTGCCAGGAAATGCATGATTGCTTTTGGTACCGAGTCCTCAATATTCTTCCTCACAATGTCATAGTATGATTTAAGTAACAGCTTTGTTATCTGAATCTCCACATCTTCCTGTTCTGAATGGGTTTCGGATGGCCTCAGGACAGCTGGGGGCTTCAGGAAAGCAAAGCAAACAAGCATAAGTTGAATAGGTAAAACATGTATGGGCAATATCTAAGACAGCACAGAAGACACACCTCCTTCAGATAGATCATCGATAAGTTCTGAGGCATATCCTCAACAGCTTCACTGAATGGTTTGTTAGAGAAGTTTTCTTTGTTAACTGCTCGATTATCACCCCCTCGAAAAATTGAAGGAATACCCCACCTTGAATCACTCGCATTTGCTATCAAGTATTGTCCAATAAAACCACAGTTAAAGACTGCCCAGAATTTCTAGCTCTTAAACACATAGATACAACAATTACCAGCTGGTGCAGCTTTTTCAGTATCTGCAGATACAACTCCCTGGAACATGTAATGGAGAAAGAGTCAAATACCAACTCTTTCGCTTGACAATTTCTAATTTGCTCATGGGCGTTAGTGCCAACCCACAGTGCATGAATATATATATATATATAACTACATAACATAATAATGACATACCTGATCCACAACAATTCCATTAGCTTGTCTTCCTCCGAGAAAAGATCGAGATTTCACCTGACTTGCGGAAGAAGAAGAAGATGTTCTCTCAGGCTCCACTGTATCCTGTTACATCAAACTAAACGCATAAGAAACACTGCAGAGCATATAAGAAACACACAACTAATTTTTATAAGTACAAAACTAATTTTTATGTGCTGCTCAAAGTACTTCATACCCTTGGTCGTGCCACAGGATGGGGAATCCTAGAAGACTTGACATGTTGCATTGCAACCTCCACGGCCTTGGTTCCACCAATAAAATTTGGATGTGAAGTGTTTATGTAATCCATCTGCAAACAACACGCAAGACATTGGCATTACCATTGAAGAAATCAAGACCACCAGCACTGATAATTTACTTCAAATGTAAAAGAAACTAGTGAATCAAATAACGAGAAAACCACTGCTCAAGATAAGAAAAGGCTCCTAATCAACCAACATGAGAAAATATCAGTTTGTGCTCCTTATACACAAAATAAGATCTCAACTAATAAGTTATTTATGAGTAAATGACGTCAATTATCATAGGGATCTCTAATTCAATTATACAGACCTCCATATCAATGATATCCCCAATCATTGCTTCTGAGGGTTCAAGACCTTCTCGCAGGAAATCCCCGATAACCTCATCCATGCGCTTTCTCAGGACCGGGAAGCGCTGTAACTCATTCATCATACATCTATGGCTAATCTGTAGAGAAGTTCAAATTTATGAAGAAAATGAAATTACGATTACCATTTATCAACAACCAAAAAACAAACCTCACCTTTATGAGCTCATCAAAAATGAACCTAGCACACTGAAGGCTAGGATCTAACAAACGAGATATCTGCCTCCTAACAAGAACTTCAAATGGAACCTATGCAGAAAAGTTTGAAGTCGATAGATTGTAATTAGATATCCTGGGAAGTAAAAAGATAAGGAAATATATGCATGCTTGAAAGACATGACAACCAGGATGACATCCAAACATGATTAGAAAATATCAAGAAACCTACGTCTGGAACAAATAATGCGGATCTTGGACCAGTTGCATTCTGGATTGCAGTCCGAATATCATCATCTGTCAAGTCTTCGCATGGATCAACCTCCTGAAAAGCAATGTAAAGGAAGTCCATCAATCTAAATTCAAAGAAATCCACCTCGAGTAGCTCTGACAATTGAAAAAAGCTAAATTTGTGGAATCGAACCTCCAAACTCTTAACAAAGATTGATTGGAAAATATAGTGAATTCTTGCTCCTCCGGAGAGCTCCGATGTAGACATTTCTTCACTCTTCCCTTCCAACAATGAAGAGTATGCTGTTTAAAAAATTTAACCATGAGACTCACTATGAACCAAAAAGGCATTAAACAAATATCCATTGTCTCAACTAAAATATCATCATCAGATATTACCTTCACAGTACTTTGAAAGAAAGTTGAGGAGAAGAGCTCCTTGACCAGCCTAAACATTTCGAGGACAGTAAAGACACACGTAATAGGATTAGTTCGACTATTTAAAGATTTTTTTAAAAATCATAAAAACGAAGCAAGTCATAAAGAAGTGAAAAAAAGAAGCATATCAAGAATTCAATTCAAAATGTAATGCTTAGAATAAGCTAACTACATATTGGCCAACAATATTTCCTAAAAATAATAACACCTTCAAATGAAAGTTCTACCAGATGAAGATTTCTTTTTGTAGTCTAAAAACAAGATACTCCATGAATGTCATGTACACAGGGCACATGCATGAGCAAATAGTCTGGAAAAGTAAAATTGTACTCAAACGGAAAAGATTGAGCAAAATACATTATAAGGTAGAACAAGCGGTAAGTTACCAAAGCCAATACCAGTGTCATTCTTAACAAAGAATTCGGTAAATGATCCGCAAACTGGGTAATGAATACATACCTTGGACTCTGTAATTTCACCATAGCTTTGATGCTCCTTAGCTGTAGCAACTAAAGCATTACTTATACGCGACTTCAGATCAGGAAGCAGAACCTTGATATGTTGAACAAGAATCTAGAAAAAATGCAACAGCATGGCTAGCTTCTATTAGTCATGTTCTAATATAATACGTACCAATGCCATATATGAAGTCTATTAGAACGAAAAGAAACTAGTCAGCAACAACAAAAATGTTCAGTATTTGAATCAACTTTCATAATAAACAATGATCTTGATTATCAGAAATATACTTGTCTAAAAAGGTGAATAATGCATATAAAACTCTAACATCATCTCATAATAGATATTTATCCAGAACGCTATCCCTTATGTTGTACTGAACAATGAGTTAATGATAACTCTCAAGATTGCAGAAATACCTGATTTAACTTCTTCGCTAGCTGAGGGATACCCAGACGATCAGCAAGACCATGATAAGCCTGTGTAGTACCCCAAAAAAAAACTTGAATCAGGACAAATCGAAAGAGTATCAGGAAGGGAGTTGGCAAATTGATGGAATCATACTGGACGATTCCGGAAGAAATGCTCTTCTGCGCTAAGTGCTTCCTTGACTGAAATGTTATCTTCAATATCCTGTTTATTAAAAATAAAGACCAAAGAAAATTTTAATGTTGTGTGAATGCAGAGCCACAAAGTAAAAGCAAAAGAACCATCATCAGCATTGAAATGATGTGGTTTGAGTCTAAGTAATCAAGTAAAAAGTAAAGGAAGATTCGGTATACTATATGATAGCAACACAAACGTAAGACATATAAGCACAAGACCACAGCTTTACCTTCTGGCAACGGTTCACGACTCCCACATATCCAAGTCGTAGAGGCACAACTTTTCCAAGAAGTAGATTACGAGCATCTGTACCTCTGTCCATGATATCCAGCTGAAAACATTAAGAAAAAATATAGTTATATAAATGAAAAACGTGGACGGCTATCTTTATGACCAAACTACAATGATAGTAAACAAACATCCGGACAGGGGCTATATACCTTTGTGATAACACCTATTGTTCTGTGACCTGGAGACAATATACATACATTAAAAGTGAAGATGAGTAATGTCAAATACAGCCCATTAAATAGATCATTGTTAACAGAACTTACCATCAGGATCGGCGTTTCCTGCAATCTGAAGGGCATCTGAGTTTGCCAAATCAGAATTTGCGGGAGTAACAGCCAGTATCAAGCAGGTAGGTTCCTTGATGTAAGACAGGATCATGGTTCTTATACGTGCTTCAATGTCAGTTGGCTGGTCACCCACAGGCACCTTGGTGATACCAGGCAGATCCACAAGTGTGATATCCAATACATTAGGGGAACATATCTTTAGACGAATCTGTTTATCTGATACACCTTTGTTCTCTCCTGCTAGTCTATTCGTCTCAGCCTACAAAGGCAATGCGTCCAATACAAAAGCAAGCTATTACAAAGGGAAACGAACTGGACCAAGATGGTATCAATCAAACAAAGACATAGAAAGAAGGAATTTCAAAACAAAAACCTCAATTTCGCGACGAATCTCTGAGAAGTCATAGATACGATTGCTTTCACCCAGGTGAAGAAACTCTCCCCACTCGTCATCAGATCCGCCACTAGACTTGCCTTTCGTCTGGACAAGCTGGAGAACAAGAGGGCGACGAGTGCAGATATCACTACCTCGAGGGAGAAAGTCTCGACCCACGAGTGCTTCGAGGACGCTAGACTTGCCACTGCTCTGGCTTCCGACGACAGCTACCTGAGGAAGCTTGATGGCAGACTTGCTTCCCAGCTGAGCGAATATGTCTTGTAGCTTATTGACAATCGGAATCACGGAGGATCCCAAAGGTGCGGCTTTGCTGGTGGCGGCGGAGGGGGAAGAAGGTGGAGGCGGAGATGGAGGAGTCTCACCGGTTAGGTCTTCAACAGCCATCGATGGATCGGATTTGAATGATAAAGTTAGGGCTTTACTCGATTGGAGAGGGTCAATACTCGATTTCGTGCTTAGTGTATTGGGAGAAGACAGATCCTCCTCTCTCTCTCTCTCACACGAATGAATGATAGAGCAAAGTTTTATTTTTTTGACGGTGTTTTTATATCTATAGTTTTACTTTTTCATCAAGCTCTCTTTTTTCATTTTTTTCAAGTTAGGTCTAAATAAAAAAAAATTACTTGGGCCTAAGAGTTTGGAAAACGTGATGAAGCCGCATCTCGATCCCGATTTTTTTTGTAAAAATATATTTTCAATTTTCGATAAATTGCAAGCTTTTTAAATTATAAGGGGTATTTTCAATTTTAGAAACAAATAATCTTAGGTTTCTGTTCAGGTTCGATTTAGAATTTTGAAATTTTTAGATTTTTGAAATTTTTTTGAACACTAGGTTTACTATTCTATTCAAATTTTTATGAGAATTATTACATCGACAATTCTAACAGCTGGCAATTTATATCGTTCTATAAAGATCCACGTTTCGAACCCTAGATATTCTGGTGTAGAAGCATTAATAAACCCTTAGTCAAACCACTAGACCAAGAAAACTTTTACCGATTTCGGAATTTTGGATCCAAATGTATAAAATCTATTCGAATATTTTAAAATTTTGATTTATGTTCGGTTTCATTCGAATTCGATTTGATTCTGAATACCTAAAAAAGTAAAAATTAGTTGATTTAAACAAAAACTATATTAAATTTATATATAATAAATATTTCATATATTTTGAATAATTTAATAATATTTGTTTAAAATTGAATTTGTAATTATAATTTTAGATAATTCTGTTATTAAATCTAAATATAATTAATATTAAATCTATATATAATTAATATTTTTGATATATAATTGTAGTTCAAATATTTAAGATATTCATTCGGTTTCAAATACAGATCAAATTTGGTTTCGGTTCTTTGGATATAAAG
Organism: Orychophragmus violaceus; assembly: GCA_030180135.1. Classification (NCBI taxonomy): domain Eukaryota; kingdom Viridiplantae; phylum Streptophyta; class Magnoliopsida; order Brassicales; family Brassicaceae; genus Orychophragmus; species Orychophragmus violaceus. Next base: position 110,136,347 of record CM058233.1, read on the forward strand.
ATTTAGGATCCATTCAAATATTTTATTGGTTTGTTTTGAGTTCAAATTTTATTTTTTGGTTTAGATTCATACTCAGATTTCACGTTTTTTTTTTGCCAAGGCCTAACAAATAAATATGAAAGTGTAGATAAAAAAACATAAGTGAGATAAGCTCAACTAATTTGAGTTTTTTTCGGGCCTAAAGATGCATTCATTGGCCCAAATGAGCTAAGGATACAGGGATAAACAACTGGGCTAAGGAGTTACAAAATGGGCTTGAGAGCTCTAAAAGATAAGATTATAAGAAACAAATGTCCAACACGTGGGAAATTAAGTGTTCCAAGTATGTAACTTTCTCATCAGATTCAGACATATTAATCTGGAGGTGAGAGGAGAAGACAGATCATCCCTGTCATCGAGCTGTCTTCTTCCGATTTGGAAACTGTCAAAAGGTCTCTCTGCTTTCAATCCAATCCACAAGGAAGAAGAAAGAATGAACGTAGAAGAGGAGATTCAGAAGCTTGAGGAAGAGATCCATCGTCTTGGTTCTCTCCAGTCCGATGGTTCTTACAAGGTCTCTCTCTCTCTTGATCCTCAAATCTTCTGGGATCTGTATCCTCAATCCACCTACTCTTATCGAAAGATTGCCCATTTTTCTCTCTTTGTGAATTGTTAATTGATGATATGTTTAAAACATAAGACCCTGAGGATTTTGATTTGTGGAATCTCAGGTGACGTTTGGAGTGTTGTTTAATGATGATCGATGTGCCAATATCTTCGAAGCATTGGTTGGAACATTGAGAGCCGCTAAGAAGCGCAAAATAGTAGCTTTCCCTGGTGAACTGTTGCTCCAAGGTGTTCACGACAAGGTTGAGATCACTCTCCGACCACCTCCACCTCCACCTCAAGCTGTCGCAGCCACTTCCTCCTAAGTTCCCTTTTTTGTGTGTAATGAAATGATAAAACTCGAAGATCAATCAATGGTTTCCTTTGCTTCTCTATATTTGAATCACATGATATAAGCTTGTGCTCATTTTCCAGTTGTTGCAACATTTAACATGACAGATTCCTGCGTTATGTTATCTTTGAATGCCCCCCAGCTCGTCAAGCGTGGGCACTTTCGCCTATTCCATCTGCTCCTCATATCTTTCCAGCCTCTTCGGTGTTTACTAATATGGACTTCCTCTTTTGGAGAGCGAAAGAGATGATGGGTTCTGAGGACTCCATAAGCTTCTTTCCATGGCTTATGTGGTTTATTTGGAAGGCTCGCAATAGGAAAGTATTTGAGAATTTTAATGAAGATCCTAGACTGACTCTAGAGAAAGCTATACTTGAAGAAGAAGCATGGCGAAAGGCTAATACGGAGGAAGATGAAAATCTTCTCACAAATTCCTCGCAAATGATTTCTTCATCTATTACCCTTTCACGAGTATGTCTCTCATGCTTCATTGATGGTTCTTGGGTTGAATCAGATTCGATAAGCGGACAAGGGTGGATCGTCCAGCAAGGCCTTGAGATTGTACATTTGGGTCTTAAGGGATCCAGAAGAAGTCTCTCTTCCCTTCATGCCGAGCTCGACGCCCTCCTCTGGGCTATGCAGTGTCTTCAGAAACTTCAACTGACTAGCGCTTGCTTCTTCTCGGATTGTGTAGAACTCATTAGTTTGCTCGAGGATCCAATGGAATGGCCCTCCTTCTCGTCGGAATTGGAAGACTTCCGCGCTCTTAAGATTTTCTTTCCTAATTTTTGTATTAAGTATGTTAGTAGAAAGTTTAATACCCGTGCTGATAGTCTTGCTAAGAAAGCTAGAGCACGTGGCCTTTTATTTTCCCATGTAAGTTCATCGGTTCCCGATTGGCTTTCCCTTGAGGAAAGTCGAACACCGAATCTTTAATAAAATGGAGCTTTTGATGAAAAAAAAAAAAAAAAAAAAAAAAAAAAAGAAACCATGAGCTCTGTTCATAAGTCAAGAAAAATATAGGTGGCAAGATCTGAAGTGAAATGAATGGGTCTTTTCATCACATGGGCTGCAGGAATTTTGGACCCATAAGGGACAAGAAATTATGAGCTCAGATTGGCTAATTTTTCTTGTACGATGATCAACATTTGAATTTCAGAAGGGCAACATCAGGAAAGAAAAAACAGAGTGGCACCTAGAGAAAACGATTGAGATGTGCAAAAGATAAGACTAAGCTTTCATTAGCCATCGATTTGTTAATTTTTCTACTAAATGGGAGTTGAGGTAGGGTTTTCAGGTCGTATTCCTACTTAATTTGGCATGTGAGGAGGAACCATATTCCAAGATATATAATCTTTTAATGAGGCTTATTTAGTGGAAAGGCCAGGACAAAACAACTGGACTAGGATGACACATGGAGGATATAAGAGGAACAACACTAAGGAGAGGAACAAAAGCAGTCCAATTTGCAAAATCCCCTTTGGTAGCGGAAGCACTAGCGATAAGGGAAGCTCTGATGGTGGCTAAGGAGCTGAACTTCAACCAGCTAAGAATAGCCTCGGATTCACGAATAATCATCACAGGTTTGAACAATGGAAAACACCCAAAGGAAGCAAAGATGATATGTGAAGATATTTTAGCATTGTCTCAATCTTTTCAGAGCATTGCTTTCATCTCTATCCCAAGAGTGTGTAATGGGATAACAGATTCTTTAGCAAAAACAGCCTCAAGGTCTAGGACTATTGGCTCTTCACCCATTGTACTCGGTTAAATCTCTAATAGAATGTTTTTTCAAGACCAAAAAAAAAAAAAAGTCCGGGCCCTCTATTTGCAACGCTTGAAAAGGTTAAATGGCATCATTTAGATAAAGAAAAACACTTTAAGTTTTTTTTTTTTTTGAATAACCGAGAGGTTTCCGGGCCTTGGGCCTAACTAATCTTCTTGGGGTTGGAACCAGCGGTTACTAATACCGAAAACATGACATAAAGTGTTTCTCTCAACGGGTTAGGGGTACATTGAAATCAACTCTTGCACCAAACTACTAGCCTACTTATGCGTTGGTAACACTTTTAACCCCATTCGATACATACAAGTTAACAAAAGAACGCTAATGTATGTTTATATAAAAAAAAATCAGACGTAAAATAAATCAGTAATGTTTTAAAAAAAATCAATAATAAATGCCAAATAAGGACTAGAATACATTTAGGGTAAATCGTAAAAATGGCACAAAAACATGTCTTGTTACAAATATAGCAACAAGGAAGAAAAATCATAAAAATAGCACAAAACATGTTTTATCACTAAATTAGCTATAACCCTTAATCTTAAATACTAAACCCTAAACCTTAAATACTAAACCCTAAACCCTAAATAATAAACCCTAAACGGGCCCGTTTGACATGCTAGCTGAACCGGACTAACCAGCAGGCTTACCCCATTTACACGTCTCTAGTGACAACTGACGGTTGTTGTCGGAAGAAAAACAAGTGGGAACTAACTAACAATTAAACGTTTACAAAGACTTTAGCAATATAAATAAAATAAAAAAGTGTCAACTTAAAATGTTTGATTTGCAAAAGGAAAAAAAAAAAGACTTGAAATGTGGGTGTTCGATTTATGGGCTTGGGCGTCTATTTAAAATACGTATGGGCTTATATAATTAAGTGTTTATTTTTAATTGTCAAATACTACAAAAGCATGATTGTTTATACTAAATGCACACCCTGCGGTTTTGTTGAGATCAATGTGAATGAAATTGAGATGTTTGCTGTCTAAAGAGAAATGTAATACATGCACTGATTCTGTAAATGTAATCATGTCTGATGAATATTCCTCCTCTCATTGAAACAATTTACAATTATTTCCAGGGGAAAGTATCTAAACAAATTCCTAAATCTACATTGTAAATATCTTCAGATGACAGTTTCAATTATAAAAAAAGTGGAATGGTGTTCATCGAAGCTGAGATGTGACGGTGAAGAACAAAGACTCATGGCATGGTATGGTTAAGCCGCCCATAGGATGATCAAACCCAAACTCTTCCTCCGATTTACTCAACAATTCTTGAAACAAAGGCTGATTCAAGTATGAAACCGGTACAACATATCTCTTCTTCTCTTGGTCTTTCTCTCCAACATAAACCGCCATGAATCCTCTTGGTGTTGAAGATGATTCCCTCCGCTTAATTTGCTTACCACCCAAGAAACTATTCAAAAATGCCATTTCTTTTGGGTTATGTTTTCTTGAAGCTTATTAAGCTAAAAGCTTTGTTCTTGCAAAGAGCTTTAAGAAGTTTTTAACAAAATTTGGTATGTAAATCAAATGGACTACTTGTTATATAAACGGAATATATCAAAGAAAAAAAATATCAGAAATATATTTTTTTTTTTTGGGAGTTTTCACATTACTAAGCACATGGCTTTGGATTCAAGATACTAAACCAAGAACAAATCAATAAATGGTGTCTGAGAAGTTAGCGTCTAGTTTTGTGTCCTACATGTTAACTTCATGCATTGGGGCTTATTGTCTCAAGGACATCACATGCCAAATTTTTCTATAGGTTATGTAGGGACTAGAAGTTGTGTACCTAATGAACCATGAGTCTCTCTATCATTGATCAAGTCATAACTCATACGCAATGGTATGCAAAAGACAGGACCACATGCATGACTTGATTATTATATACAGACAAATTCACAAAAGCCTTCAAAAATTTCTGTGGCAAGAATTGAAAATTTGAATAGTCATAATGTCTATCTAACTAACAAGTGGTCAGATTGATTTGTGTCTTCACATCAGAAATCATGAAGTAGATCACTAGCGGTCCCTTACATTGGTCCGGCAAAGACATGTGCTTGTTGGTGTTTACTTTATGAGCTGAAACTTCTGTAACCTAATAAAAGGGTATCTATAGTATAGATAATGCTCTTATCTATATATACTCATCATTGTGTCCTTTCAGCTCAGCAAGTTCTCACATTCTCCAGTAACTTTCAACTCAAGAAACACACAAAGACATTCTATGGCAATCAGGGTGCTACAATCATCGAAGCAGATTCTCCGTCAAGCAAAACTGTTCTCATCTCTTGATGTTCCAAAAGGCTACTTAGCTGTTTACGTTGGAGAAACAAGTATGAAGAGATTTGTAGTTCCTATTTCTTACTTGAACCAGCCTTCATTTCAAGATCTACTAAGAAAGGCAGAGGAAGAGTTTGGATTTGATCATCCAATGGGTGGCCTCACAATTCCATGCAGTGAAGAAATATTTATGGATCTTGCTTCTCGCCTCAACTGACCATGAGACTCACTCAAATAACCATTTTTTCATTGATTTTGTACTTTTTTCGGAATTAGTTTTCTTCAGGAGATGAGATGACATCTCTCCTTGAAAGTGAAACAGAGACTTGTAACACTCTTTTTCCTCACTTGAAGTGAGTTGACTCAAATCTAATGATTCATCAATTAGTCCTCATTCTTGACAAAAGAACAAGTCTTTTGTCAAACACATGTCCTAACTTGACATTGTCATCAAAATCTTGTCCATAATATCCAAAGCAACGCCTGCCTTCCAATTCTCCATGCCTGCCTTCACCAATATTAGAACTCAAGGATGTTAATGAACAATCATGGATCAAATTTCGATTGGTTTTCTCATATAATATACCGAGGAAGCCCTTCCATGCTGTCCTCATTGCTGACACATACCACTGATGATCTCAAGAACCAATCTCTGAAACTGTAAACATCAGTTTTAAACGACAACTGTCCATGCATTACATGAACAATATCCTCCATTGTTAGCTTACCTTCACCTTAGGAAAACGACTAAGAATAGCCGCAAATATCAAAGCTTTAGGCACACGGTACACCTCTGTTTTTATCCCCTTTGTTATATGGTACTGATTTTATCAACAAATAAACATTACTTGTTTAATAACAAGTTGTGGAAAATGTTGATGAAGGAATGAAGGGGAGATACTTCATTATTCAGGCAGTATCAGAACAAGAAATGTATTTACTTATTTATATAATTTCTCTTCTTTGGAAACCATTCTTTTCAACAACAGAGTTTTGAGTAATATACAATGGCTTCTAAATCTAACGACCTCAAAAATGTTTCATGTAAGTAATCCTTGTGAATAGGAGGATCTAATGAAACTGAGAAGTGATAGAGATGAAAGTATCTTCAGGACAAGGGATGGTTAAACCCAAACTCTTGTTCAGATTTACTCAACAAAGCTTGAAATGAAGGATGATTCAAGTATGAAACTGGCACTACATATCTTTTCCAACATACACTTGGAAGCTTGGCCTTGAAAGATCTTCTTTGCACCCATGAGACCTCGGAACAATCCCATTTTTTTGTATGCTTGTGATGGATCTTGGAGTTAATCTTTTAGGTTATTTGACTAGATGAAGAAGTTGTTCTGCTTTGGATATGAAACAATGCAATATATATTTATACAACTGATTCCCGTCGATCGGTTGATTGAAAACTGTGGGCTATATATACAAGAGTGGGACATGCAGAATAAGAGCTCACATGGTTTGGTCTTGCAGCTACTAAAACTGAGAGTTGAATATGGATTGTACCTGAAGATCATTCGATTAACAACTTGAAGCAAACTTCACATGAGATTGTCCATGACATTGACACAAATGCATCTATTTGCGCATGGTAAATATAGTCTATGTCACAGGAAGAAGAAGATCACATGAAGTAGGTCATTAAACATACGATGGAAGTCAAGTTAAGTAACTACACATATACTATAACTTAAGCCATGTGAATTTGTATCAAAGAGACTTTTGGGTTTGTTTCGTGAGAGGGCCCTTCCCAAGGGCGTTGTCCAGCAAGTTGTTGAGATGTCAGTAATGAAAAACAGAGGGCCCACCGTTTGCAACCCAAATTGGATTTCCTATGTAACATTTCTTCTTATCTTATTGACAAACTCAGTTTTTTTTGGTGTAATCTCATTGTGGAATATTACACCTAAATAATTTTGCTATTTCCTTGAAAAGGTTGCTCCAAGTGACAGAAATGCAACCACATTCTCAAATCTCTATACCCCCAAGTAAAATTGTTCTTAGAATCATTCACTGTTCTTCCAATATTCTTCGCATTGCATTGTATTAAACGAATACAACAAAAATCCATGTGTGCAAAGTAACATGCAATTTTATATCCCATATAATCTTTTGAAATCCCATATGAGGATAGTTCGGTCGAAAATATACATAACGTATCTAGTGATAGCTACTTGGAGTGTGAGTGTGTGACCAAGTTCTAGAATGTTAACATCTCTCTTATATCCTCTTCTTTTGTAAAGATGGTATAGCCACTTTTGTAGCTTGTACCTAAAAAGAATGATGTTATGGATCATGTCCTTCGATTCTCCATATTGTTTTTCTTGTTAAGATTATTATGAATCTATCCTACATTGATGAAAGTGTATCGTAACAACTCCCTCACTTCAAAATATTTGGTCTACATCTACATATATATATATATACAAAGAATCGAAGACGAAGTAATTTAAAATATAATCTATTTTACACAAAAGTTATTTATTTAGGTTTATAATGAATAGTTTGTAATATACATGTAATGGACCGCGTGCCCAATCCATATATAGCCCGGCCGGCTTTGACTTTGTGGTGGCCAAATGGCATCGTCTCGCCAGCACACAGACGCCGTCCAATGACGCAAGAACACAAAAGGATAAGTTATCAACAAATGTCCCCATGACTTTTCATGCACAACTGCCACGTCATCACATAATAAAGGGTGAGGGGGCTCTTGTCAGAATCTATTAAATCCGTCGGATATTGCCACGTGTTGAATTTACAGTGGTTCATCAGTACGGAAAGGGTCATCTAATCAGCTGCTGTGAAATATAGTTTTGAATGGTAACTGCAGTTAAGTGACAAATTAGTCCGCAAGCGGTTAATACCGCTTTTTTCACCATTCGCAATTTTTTTTATTAAATCTGCTATGGATAGAAAATAATTAAAGTAGTCTGCTGCGGATCAAGTGCAGACTATTTTTACAAAGAAATAAACACGGTCTGCTCATCCCAAAAATAAAATGTTATAGTCTATAGTTATTTTTGTCTTCTGACCGCAGTTACCATTCAAAACCATATACTATTCAACTTATATATATCCCGACTTGGTTACTGAATTAATAACTTTTTATCCCAATAATAATTGGCCGGCATGTATTCACACAAATGTTATTGGCCATGTGATACGGACCACATAGTAGATTAGGTGGTCGAGATTGTTTGATGTTCCACTTCTGGTTCATGGGGTTTGCTTACTTCGTCGGTCACTATTTACAATACGTCACGATCGGTTATTATAATGATTTTTGACCTATTTTTGAGAAGTTGTCACATTTGTCAACTTATAATTAATTGCAAGTTCTCTAAAAAACTTGAAAAGATCATAGAGCCAAATATTAGCTTGAAAAAGCTATTAGAAAGGAACCGACTATTGATTAAGATAAGGCACAGTTAGGGATGTTGTGGTGGGTAAAAATACCCTACCCTACCCTAGTTTCAAGGGTACCCTACCTTTTAAAAACCCTATTTTGAAAATCCTATATATACCCTGTACCCTTTAGGGTAACCCAAACAAAATCCTATAGCTTTAGGGTTATCCACGGGTACCCTAACTTTTATTTATACATTATTAATAACTTATAACTATTATTTTTCTAGACTAATTTATGGTTAAATTTATGAATTAATTTGGCGGGAAAACGGAATCTTACGTTTTTGGCAGAAAATCGAAATTTTAAGTTTTTTGCGGGAAAACAGAATTTCACGTTTTTGCGGAAAAACAGAATTCTTGGTTTTTGGCGGGAAAATGGAATATTACGTTTTGGCGGGAAAACGGAATTTTACATTTTTTGGCGGGAAAACAAAATTTTACGTTTTTGGCGGGAAAACGAAATTTTACGTTTTTGGCGGGAAAACGAAATTTCAATTTTTTGGCATGAAAACGGAATTTCACGTTTTTGGCGGGAAAACGGAATTTTAAGATTTTTGCGGGAAAACGGAATTCTTGGTTTTTTGCGGGAAAACGGAATCTTATGTTTTGGCGGGAAAACATAATTTTACATTTTTTGGCGGGGAAAACAAAATTTTATGTTTTTGGCGGGAAAACGAAATTTTACGTTTTTGGCGGGAAAACAGAATTTCACGTTTTTGGCGGAAAACAGAATTTCACGTTTTTGACGGGAAAACAGAATTTCACATTTTTGGCGGGAAAACGGAATTTCATGTTTTTGGCATGAAAACGGAATTTTACATTTTTGGCGGGAAAACGGAATTCTACGTTTTTGGCGGGAAAACAGAATTTACATTTTTGGCGGGAAAACGGAATTTCACATTTTTGGCGGGAAAACGGAATTTTACGTTTTTGGCGGGAAAACGGAATTTCACAACGGAATTTTATTTTGTTGCGAAAAACGGTATTTTACCTTTTTTGCGTTAAAATATAATCCTAAATTTATTTAATATTATTTCAAAATTAAAATAATCAAATATTGTTTTGTAGTTTAAATTATTAAAAATATAAATAGTTTATTATAAGATTATTTTGTGAGTATTGATGTAATTCACAAAAACCCATGGGTACCCTAAACCCTATAGGATAAATCCTTTTTGAACCCTAGTAGTTAGGGTACCCTCCCATTTTGAACCCTCTTCTTTTTTCACTTAAAGGATAGGGTTTTGGACTTGAATTTTGCTAAGGGTTTAGGGTACCCTACGGGTAATTACCCATATTTAACATCCCTAGGCACAGCCATTATGACTAAACATGGTGCTCTTTATAATCTTCTTGTCGGTTACTGAAGTCAAACATCTAACCTAACAAGTCCCATGTGTGTAACTAAATTTTCATCCAAATTGTGAGACATTCCAGGAAAAAAAGTTTGGATTAGGCCGACCAAAAAACGTTTGAATTAGATTTCTTGTTGATGTAATCTGGTTATATGATCAATTTAAAGATAATCACAAATACATGACTTTACGTATAGTTTATAATCGAAATAAGTCCATTAGTCTCGAGCGACGCAATATATATATATATATATATACCTTTTACATTTTTGTGGTTTTTTTCTTGAAAGCATTCAAGGATGTTGTGTTTAGACTTATTTCGTCTATAACCCATCGGTAATCATAAAAACAAATATAAGAGCATGGCCATTGAGGTATCTTAAGGTCCGGGTTCTTAACTATTCACGTGGGTCCCACGTGAATAGTTAAGAACCCGGGTCCTAAAAATCCTTATTTAAGAACCGGTTCTTACACTGTTCATGACACGTGGCGGCTTATCATTCGTCTAATTTTTTTTTTCGAATTTTTTTTTTTTTTTTACACTTTTCCCAAAAAAAAAAAAAAATTTTTTTTTTAAGAACCCCCAAAGGGGGTTCATTGATGGTCATGCTCTAACCATTGTAACGCTCCGTTTGCTCATATCGATGAGTCACCTATTTCTCTTTTAGGTTCGTAGGCCCCATCCATGTCCGACGGTCGGTGCGTTATTTTTGGTAGGTCCGATCGAGTAATTTACTGACCCTATAATCACCCTCTGACCTTTTTCCATGTGTTTTGTCCTCACACTACCACGAATCACTTCCCGGAAGGTCACCCATCATGGGACTACTCCAGCCCAAGCACGCTTAACTCTGGAGTTCTTTCAAGCAAGTGACTGGAAAAGGTAAGTGCACTTGGTGACGTAGGTATCCAAATCAATTCATTTATGCCTCTCCGCATATACCGCAAATCGGGATGTTACAATTCACCCACTCTAACAGAGCGCAACACCCTCGTTGTGTACCAGGATCGTTATCCTTGACGGTGTGAACCCTCACTGACTCCACATGCGTCCTCGGATTCGGCTTTGATACTTGTAACGCCCGTCCGCCCCTACCGGTGAGTCATCCATCCCTCTCCCGGGCTCGTGGGTCCCACCCCTATCCGACGGTCGGTGCGTTATTTTTAGTATGCCCGATCGAGTAATTTACTGACCCTACAATCATCCCATGACCTTTTTCCATGTGTTTTGTTCTCACACACATGCTACCACGAATCACTTCCCGGAAGGTCATCCATCATGGGATTACTCCAGCCCAAGCACGCTTAACTCTAGAGTTCTTTCAGGCAAGTAATCAGAAAAGGTAAGTGCACTTGGTGACGTAGGTAGCCAAATCAATTCATTTAAATCTCTCCACATATACCACAAACTGGAATGTTATAACCATGTTAAAAGAAATTGGACAAATGCGAACGGAAGTTCAGTGGATATTAAGTTAAGCTTCTATAAAATGTTAATATTCTAAGACCATGAACATCAATGAACCTTTTCTTTTGGGGTTTTTAATATTTTTTTAATATTATTATTTTTTGTTTTTTACAGATGCAAAAAAAAAATCAAAAATCAAGAAAAAAGAATCAATCAAAACGCGACACATCAGCATGAACAGTTAATGATTGGTTTTTAGCTAAAGATCAGTTTTTAGGAAAGTTGTTAAAAATAATATTTTTTTAATTATTTTATCTATTAATCCGTGACAAAAACCCCCTAACATCCTTCAATGTACATGCTCTAAATAAGGTGGGAGACAAGGAGAAAACAGACAAAACGCTTTGAAAGTTATATAGTCTAGATAGGGGCATGACCGTGCTTAGCCTTATGAAAAAGGGCAAAAGCCCTAGACCTCCCACTTTTCCACTTAAATTTAAATCTCCGTTTAATAAAATTTATTAACTACCTCATATTTTAAAAAAATATTATCATAGTTATTTGTATTTATTTTATATGTACATATTATAATAATAATTTCTTTTTTTTTTAACGTTTGTATAACCAATTTTTTTTTAAATTTTTAATTTTTTTTTTCAGTTTTTATTTATTTTAATTTTATGATTTTGTACATGTTCTTTACTAACTACTACTAAATTTAATTAATATTTTCTTAAATAGTTTAACATAATTTGCACTAATAACTAAAGAGACAAATATAAATAAACTTTCATAAATTTATATGTATATTATAGTTAAAAAAAAATAAAATTATATGTATATTTAAGAAGATTTAGTAAAATTTTCATTATAAAATAAAAATGCATAATATATGATGTTTAATAAAACTTGATCTTGTAATAATATTTTGAAACACCCAAAAATTTGAAAGTTAATTTAATTTTTATTTTGATATGAATTATATTATCATATTAATAATTTTATCATTTTAAAATTTAATATTTAAAAATATTTAATTTTGTCTAATTTTATTTTTGAACTCGTCCTAAGCCCCTAAAAACATATGCACGGCACTAGGTGTAGGTTAATATATGCTTGGTGTGGTGACGATGAATCCACAATATAAATTGACTTAGACATTATTTAGACATTATATAGAACAGGCGATAAATAGCAAGTAGATTTTTATATATTCTGTATTAGTTTCTCATTAACTGTAAGATTGTATCAACTTTCGATATCTTCATTGATCACCAAGGGTTCGTATATATACATCACAAGGGAGAATATTTACCCTAATGTACGAGTATATTCTATGCGCATATTATGGAAACTGAATAACTGACAAGATATTCTATATCTTGTCTAATACCCTCCCGCAGTCCCATCGTGAGGAGCGCGAACGGTGAGACTGGATCGAAAGTCGGAGAATAGTTGTAATGAAAACCCTTTGGTGAAGATATCAGCGTACTGGAGGTGTGTTGGAACGTGTATAACTCGAATCTGTCCTAAGGCCACCTTTTCCCGAACGAAGTGAATGTCTATCTCGATATGTTTGGTGCGTTGGTGTTGTACCGGGTTAGAGGACATATAAACCGCAGAAATATTGTCGGAGTAGACCAATGTAGCCTTGGCGAGTGGTTGCTTGAGTTCGGTGAAGAGATTACGTAGCCATGTGACTTCAGCAACAACATTGGCGACCCCGCGGTACTCCGCCTCAGCGCTCGAACGTGAGATAGTGGCCTGACGCTTGGAGGACCATGAAAGTATGTTATCGCCGAGAAATACGCAATAACCAGAGGTAGAACGTCTGGTAGAAGGACATCCAGCCCAATCCGCATCCGTGTACGCAGTCAAGCTAGTGATGGGAGACTTGGTGAGCGGGATGCCGTGAGTGATAGTACCCTTGAGGTACCGGATGATTCGCTTTAAGGCTGTGAAGTGATTAAGCCGAGGATCGTGCATGAATAAACATACTTGCTGGACGGCAAAAGCGATGTCGGGGCGAGTGAATGTGAGATATTGGAGTGCACCAGCAAGGCTTCGATAGAGAGAGGGATCAGACATATGTGGACTATCATCAGCAGCTAATTTTGACTTCGTATCGACCGGTGTGGAGCACGGTTTACACTCGGTCATTGACGCTCGGTGTATGATGTCAGCAGTGTAATTTTGTTGTTGAAGAAAGATGCCAGACTTGTTGTATTTCACGGAGATGCCAAGAAAATAATGAAGTCGTCCTAGATCCGTCATGTCAAATTCTGAGTCGAGAAAAGTGATTATCCGGCGAAGCAGTGGCGTTGAGGAAGCAGTGAGGATAATGTCGTCGACGTAGAGTAAGAGATAGGCACGTTCGGTACCTTTGGAGAAGATGAACAGTGATGGGTCGCAGATGCTTTGTCGAAAGCCAATACGACGAGCATACGAGCCAAATCGATTATACCATGCACGAGGCGCTTGCTTCAGACCGTAGAGAGATCGTTTGAGGAGACATACATGTTGCGGTTTTGCTGGGTCTGCGAAACCCGGAGGCTGGTGCATGTAAACTGTTTCGTCGAGATTGCTGTGTAGAAAAGCATTTTTGACATCTAGTTGATGTAGAGGCCAGTCCTGAGCTAGAGCAACATTGAGGACAGTGCGTATAGTTGCCGGTTTGACGACCGGACTAAACGTCTCATCACAGTCGACTCCAACCTCCTGTGATTTCCCATTAGCAACAAGTCGTGCTTTGTAGCGTGAAAGAGATCCATCTGCATTGAATTTATGCCTGAATAGCCACATGGAACGCACGATGTTAGTAGACTTTGGTCGTGGAACAAGTGTCCACGTTCCACATTTGATTAAAGCATTAAATTCATGTTTCATAGCATCGGACCAATTGTGATCTCTTGCTGCCTGAACATGAGAGAAAGGAAGTGGAGAAACAAGATCAGTATGGAGGTTAAGGCGAACAACTGGTTTGACAATACCGTGTTGAAGCCGAGTGGTCATTGTACGACTAGGAGGCTGAGCCGTAGGTCTGGCCGGAGGAGGAGGAGCCAATGGAACAGAGGGCGTTGTCAAGCGAGGAATAGGAGGAGGAAGAAGCAAAGGCGAAGGTGTTTGGCTAGCTTTTTGTGATGAAGGTTGCTCAGCTGCAAATGGAAAAGAGTGTTCATCGAATATAACATGACGGGACAAAATTATTTTGCGAGTATGCATGTCAAAACAACGATAGCCCTTATGGTTAGTCGGGTATCCAAGAAAAGCACATTTGGCTGAGCGAGGAGAGAGTTTGTGAGAAGCTGTAGGAAGAAGGTTAGGATAACACAAGCAACCAAATACTCGGAGATGAGAATAAGAAGGTGTTTTACCAAACAACCGAGTGTAGGGGACAGTGTTACCAATTGAGGAAGATGGAACGAGATTCAATATATGCACAGCCGAGAAAAGGGCTTCTACCCAGAAATGAGGCGGCATATGGGCTTGGATGAGGAAGGTTCGAACAAGGTTGTTTATTGTCCGAAGCATTCGCTCAGCACGGCCATTCTGTTGAGAAGTATGCGGGCAAGAAAAGCGAATGGTGATGCCCTCATTGGCGAGATGAGAAAGGAATGCATGATTGGCGTATTCGCCACCATTATCGCATTGAAGAGACTTGATTTTCCTGTTAAATTGGGTGTGAACATATGCTGAAAAATGAAGAAATTTGGCATAAGTTTCAGATTTTCGTTTAAGAGGATAAACCCAAATGAAATGACTGTAATGATCAAGGAAAAGCAAGTAGTATTTAGAACCGCCAAGACTAAGAACAGGTGATGTCCATAAGTCAGAGTGAATAAGATCAAAAGGTTTATCGATAACAGAATGCGATGAAGAAAATGGCAAACGAGTATGTTTCCCGAGTTGACATGCATGACACAACCTTGTCATATCAGCCACATTATTAGAAATAACACCAGAAGAAGCTAAATTATGAAAAGCTGAATTTCCTAGATGACCCAATCTTTGATGCCAGATTGAGTTGGATGTGAGTAAAGCAGCCGGTAGCGACGCGGAAGAGAAGGAAGGCGTCACTGAGTAGAGTGGTCCGGAGCTATTGCACCTGAGAAGAGTGATCTTGGTTCGGATGTCCTTAATAGAAAAACCAAAAGGGTCAAATTCCATCGTACAACCATTATCAGTAACAAAACGTCGAACTGAAATAAGGTTTTTGATGATACTAGGACATATAAGAACATTTTGAAGTTTAAGCGAACGAGAGCCAAGAGAAGGAAGAGTACCATGTCCATACTGTTTGACAGGAACAAGAGACCCATTGCCAACAACAATGTCAGGAATAATGCTGGAATCAAATACAGAACGAAGAGTACCTGAGGAAGAGGCGATGTGATTTGTCGCGCCGGTATCCATATACCACGCCGTATCAGCCGGATCTCGTACCGACATTGCAGTGAACGCATTCGTCAAGGCTTGGGGAATGGTGGAAGAAGAACCCGCTACCGAACCAGCATCATGAATCATGTGTGCTTCCTGAGGCGTACGCGGCTGATATGGAGACCCGAGGATGCTAGGTGACTGAGATAAGGGAGCTTGCGGATAGTAAGAAGGAGGTGGTGCCGGATAGTAGTTCGTGGGAGGTGGATACATACCCGGGTGACCATATGCGTATGGCATTGGCCATGGTTGTGAGGGGTAATTCCACTGAGACGAAGAACGGTTCCAGTTGTTGCGGCCCCGACCCTTATTGTTGTTACGTCCTCGACCACCTCGGCCACGACTGTTGTTGTTGTTGTAGCCACGGTTGTCGTTGGTCTCTGTTGTGGTGTAGAGAACATTGGGAGATGATGTATTGACGGCTACAGTCACAGATGGTTTTACCTGTTTGTTCAGACGGTCTTCCTCCATCTGAAGCATAGAACGGGCAATTGCGAAAGTAGGGAATGGAGATTTGTATCGCAGCACGTTCAGGATGTTGTCGAATTTGTCACTGAGCCCATTAAGCATATACATGACCAGTGTGCGCTCCGAGACAGGCGCATCAACGTTATGCAAGAGATCCGAGAGCGACTTCAGTTTGTGGCAAAAGTAAGGCAGTGGGTCTCGAATAATTCACGCCAAATGTCATAGTTGAGTTTGGCAAGGTCAAGGATGACCGGAATGTATGCTCGGATTTGTGAGATGCTGAAAGGCTTATCGGTAGTAGCAGGCGGCATCAAGGGATTCGCAGCCATGGCCATCGAGAAAGAAGAGAAGGTAGAAAGAGAGAGAGGAAAAGGAGAGAGAGAGAGAGACGAGAAGGAAAGGTAGGCGAAGAAGAAGGGATAGGATCGTTAGGTCTCTGATACCATGTAAGATTGTATCAACTTTCGATATCTTCATTGATCACCAAGGGTTCGTATATATACATCACAAGGGAGAATATTTACCCTAATGTACGAGTATATTCTATGCGCATATTATGGAAACTGAATAACTGACAAGATATTCTATATCTTGTCTAATATTAACAACTAATATTAATCTCCTATAAAAAGAACCAAGTCCGAGCCAAAGCAGAACACAGCACACTTGGGGTTAAGGAAAGGAAAAGAGAGCTTCTTTTGGTGTGTGTGTGTCAATTTGTTGTTCTTCCTTTTCTCGTGCCTTCCTCATCACGAGATCTCTCACAAGACTCGCGACTTTTAAAAAGAAAAGAAAAAGAAAGAAGAAGCGTAGATTCCATAAATGGACATGAGAGGCAACAACCAGCAACAACAAGTACTTG
Organism: Orychophragmus violaceus; assembly: GCA_030180135.1. Lineage (NCBI taxonomy): Eukaryota > Viridiplantae > Streptophyta > Magnoliopsida > Brassicales > Brassicaceae > Orychophragmus > Orychophragmus violaceus. The sequence goes on from CM058233.1 coordinate 110,153,314, forward strand.
ATGGGTCGGATATAGTTGAGCTGGTTGAAAACGAGAAAGTATTCAACAAATTTGTGGAACAAAAGTTTGAACAGTTAGATCAAGACGAAGATGGTAAGCTCTCAGTGACGGAGCTACAGCCTGCCGTTGCTGATATCGGCACCGCTCTTGGTTTGCCTGCTCAGGGCACTTCCCCGGATTCCGATCACATCTACTCAGAGGTGAATTTTTTTTTTTCCCTTCTAATTTCTCTGTTTATAAAGATTTAATATCGTGATATATGGTCCGGCTAATTTGCACATAACTCGCATTGATTTAATTAGTATTTATAATTTTGTTCACTATATAGTTGTCATTTTATCTTGGCATATGTAGTCTTTGATGTTATCCGATTATTGCAAATATTCTTGGGCCGCTTACTACATAGATTTTTTTTTTTGCTTTTGTTTTTAACCAAATACTTAGAAATGGTGCATCTAATATTGCTATAGTTTCTTTATGATCTTGGAATTGTCATACCTATTACCTAGACTATTAATCTATTATACTACTGATACTTGCGTAGTTTTTTAAGCTATCTTCTTGATACTTGCGTAGGGTTTTGGTGGATACATTCTAGTTTTTTAGTTCATGCGTTAGAACACTGGTTCTAAATAAATGATAAATAGCTTTGGTCGGTGACCTTATCCTCTTTTAGCCCCTCGTGTCGCTCTTCTCGCTGCCGTCTCATGCTTGGAACATTGCTTTCTTACTATAATATATTGCGTGTGTTATACGTCATATAAGCTTTCGTCGGTATCATCAATCTTTTTTCGACTGAGACATTTGTAACCTCTTATTCTTTTAATAGAGTATAGTATCCCACTTTGTTTTGTATCTTTTATAACGAAAACCCTTATTTATAGCATATTTTATTTTTAAGACACGATGGAACGACGACCCCTGTTTTCCAAAGCAATTCAATAAAACACACAAAAGGAAAATATAAAGACCCTTTCTACAAAAATTTCATTGTACAATATAACATCATAAATTGATATTTATATAAAATAATATATAAAATAATTTTAAAAATAAATTAGTATTTCGTTAAATTAATAAAATATCATTTTATATTATTAAATTTACCTGTAGTTAAAATGTAACTTTTTACTAATATAAAAACTTGTAAACTATTAAACCTACTTCGTGTTTCGCATGAATCACGTGGATTAATCAACTAGACCAAGAGGACTTCGAATAGATACATAAATGTGTAGTTGGTAGTTTTTTTTTTTGTGTGTGTGACAAATGTGTAGTTGGTAGTTCTATACTTTTTTTTTGAACAACTCATATGATTAATAATCAAAATAAACATCAGTTCACATGGTGCATATCAAATACAAGAGGGAGAGAAGCCACATAGAGGGCATTCTTTGCGATAGTGTCAGCCAATACATTTTCAGTCCGAGGGACAAAAACGAAGACGAAGTCGAATAAGAGGGAGCACGAGTGGTGGATATCAGCAAGGATGCCGTAGAGCTCACTGTTGTTCTCCTTTTGATTGATGATCCGTAGTAGTTCCTTTGCATCTGATTTAAGGATAATTTTTGTGCATCCCATCTCTAAGGCTTTAGATAGCATTGTTGAAATGGCCAAAGCTTCCGCCATTAGGGGAGATGACACAAACTGATCTGTTGAGCTAATCCGGTTGATTTCGATACCAGAGGAGTTGAAGAAAATACCTCCTAGTCCCGCCTGGTTTGTTGATTGGTGCCAAGCTGCATCGGAGAAGATGGTGACAGCTTCCATGTCCTGTAAGAGATGATGAGTTGCAGGGATTTTGTGGGAGACAGTACGGACTGGAGTCTTTGTCTCAAGCTGAGCTACTTGCCATTCCTTAGCGTCTTTTATGGCTTTTACAATCGTTTCTTCAGGAGTGAAGCTCCTGTTTTCGAAGATGAGATGATTCCTTGCTGACCAGAGAGCCCAACAGAGCCACGGAAACAGGGGACCTGTCCCTACTCCTGTTGGAGGTAAGCAAATAAACTTGGGAGAAGCTCTGAGAGCTGTCTGAAAATCAGAGTAAGAGGTTAACTCTGCTGGGGTTTTAAAGGGAATCAACCGCCAAACCTGTTTTGCGAAGTCACATTGAAGGAACAGATGTTCTGTTGTTTCTAACTCTCCACACCTAGGGCAGCAAGCATTGTCTAGAAGTCCCCTTCGGAGGAGGTTTTCACCTATGGGAATAGCTTGTTGGATAACTTTCCACATGAACACTTTCAATTTCTCAGACATATGTGTGTTCCAGATTTGCTTGTTCCAATTGAAACCGGTGAAAGCTAGGTCATCTGCTTGTGGGTGGGTCTCGTCGAAGAGGTCCACTGCTGTATGGTAGCCGGATTTTACCGAGTAGATGCCGTTCTTATTTGGGAGCCAGACATGTTTATCTTCCTGGTCGCCAGAGCTTGGTCGCAGCCGTCGTATTTGTTGGCTGTATTCTGGCAGTATGTTCTGGATCTTTAATTCATCCCAGTGATTTGAGTTCTCTTCAAACAAGGCTGATACTGTTAGTTCTGAAGTATCTTCTGTTGAAGGTCCCATTGGGATGCATCGACTTGTTGTTGACAACCAAGCATCGGTCCAGATCAAGGTGGATTTACCATTTCCTAAGGCTTTTCCTAGTTGGGTTTTCAGTAGGTCTCGTCCTACAATTACTCCGCGCCAGCCATGTGAGCAGGAAAGAGCAGGATCAACTTCTAGGAGGGTCTTGGTAGAGCAGTATTTTCCCAAGAGAACCTTTGCTACCAAGCTGTCCGGTCTGATCAGAAGTCGCCAACTCAACTTAGCAAGGCAAGCATCATTGAAACAGGCAATCTCTCTCATTCCGAGCCCTCCATCTCTCTTGGACTTTGAGAGTTTCCTCCATGAAACGTAACACATCTTTTTCTTTCCCATGTTAGAATCCCACCAAAACCTTGTGAGCGCGGATTGGATTCTTTTACATAGGCTTTGCGGGAGCTTAAAACACGTCATAGAGTAGGTTGGGATAGCTGAGAGCACTGATTTAATCATTGTAAGTTTGCCCGCCATTGACAATCGTTTTGTTGACCATCCCACAGCCTTTTGTCTGATTCGATCCACAATTTGAGAGAATAAGTCCTTTTTACTTCGTCCGAAGCTCTCCGGCAGTCCCAAATACTTTCCCTTACCCCCCTCCTTTGTGATTCCGAGTAGAGCCTTTACTTGATCTCTTTGCTCAACCGATGTTTTGTTTGCAAAAGTAACTGATGATTTTTGGAGATTTATCATCTGACCCGAAGCTTTCTCATACTTGTCGAGGATCAATTTAAGCTCTTTGCAACATCGCTCGTTGGCTTTGCAGAAAAACATGGTGTCGTCCGCAAAGAGGAGGTGGTTTACTCTTGGGCTGCCACGAGAAACCCTGACTCCCGGAAGGGTTCCTTTGAGCTGGGCATTTCTACAAAGACCCGAGAGGACCTCCCCACATAAGATGAATATGTAGGGTGAGAGCGGGTCACCTTGCCGGATTCCACGTTGTGGTAATACTTGTCCTTGGGCAGATCCGTTGATGAGGAAAGAGTACGACACTGTGGAGATGCATTGGAGTATCCAATTGACACAAATGGGGTGAAAGCCAAATTTTTCGAGAACCGCTGTGATAAAGCTCCACTCAAGTCGATCGTACGCTTTGCTCATGTCTGTTTTAACAGCCATAAAGCAGTGTTTTGTGGCACCCGACGTTTTCAGAAAGTGAAGCGTTTCGTGAGTGATTAGCACATTGTCCGAAATGGCTCGGTCCGGGACGAAAGCTGATTGGGTCTCAGATATGAGTAGATGAAGGAGTGGTTGTATCCTTTTGGTAAGAATCTTGGAGATAATCTTGTAGTACACATTGCAAAGCGCAATGGGTCGGTACTCCGAAACTGATTTTGGGCTGAGCACCTTTGGGATTAACCTGATATGGGTTTTGTTGATGCTGCTGGGTAGCTGTCCCGATCTGAATAAGCTCGAGATTTCTTCGGTAATGGTCTTACTCATTAGACTCCAGTTGTTTTGGAAGAAGCTGGCTGGGAAGCCGTCGGGTCTCGGTGCTTTGTCGGGATGAATCGAGAAGAGAGCTTCTCTCACCTCCTCCATAGATGGGTTCGCTATCAGCTCTGAGTTCATCTCCGGTGTGACTAAAGGTGTAAGTGCTTCCGTGACCGTGGCTGTACAGCCATCATTTCGTGAAATAAAGATGTCTTGGAAGTATTCTGTTATTACTTTCACGATCTCTGGCTCTTCATAAACCGCTTCGCCATCTCCATTTTCGATGACCGAGAATTTGTTAGCTGCATATCTATTCTTTGCTGTTGCATGGAAGAAGCCCGTGTTCTTATCCCCAAGCGCCAACCAGAGAGTACGGCTCCTCTGCTTCCAGTACTCTTCCTCCTCTGAGTAAGCAAGCTTGAGTTTCTGGTTTAAACTCTCAATACAGTACGAGTCGGAGATTGGGGCAGACATTGCTTCTTCAAGTTGCTCTCTTATGAGTTGAATTGCCTTTTGGCTGTTGACATGGTGTACTTTGTTCCAGTGGGAGATTGCACTACGGCATCTAGCTATACGCTGTTCCACTGAGGCTTCTGGGTCTGTGGTCCATGCTTCTTCAACCAGTTTACACACCTCCGGGTTCAGCCGTAATCTCCTATCATATCTGAAAATTCCCTTTCCTCGAGGTTTTGACGGTTTGAAGTACGTTACAAGAGGTCTATGGTCCGATCCCTCGAAGCGAAGGTAGTGAGACCGGCCAGAAGGGAACATTGTCGCCCAAGCACTGTTGGAGATAGCCCTATCCAGTCGGCAGTGTACTGTATGTGAGTGTCGGACTCCCATCCAGGAGAAGAAATTACCTGAATGTCGTAGGTCGAACAGATCACACTGCGAGAGAAAAGATCGAAAATTTCCGAAAGAGGCCTCTGATCTGTTTGCACCACCTGTTTTCTCAGATGTTTCGATTATGTCGTTGAAATCCCCGGTGAGAAACCATGGTGCATCCCGGCCAGCTGCGATAAGAGATAAATCATCCCAGACTTTTTTCCTTTTTTGGTGATCGGGTTCGCCGTACACGAAAGTAGCGAAGAACCTTTGTCCTTTGTATCTGATAGTGGTGTCTATGTAGTCTTTGCAGCAGAATAGGACTTGCAGGTCTAAGTCTTTTCGCCAGTATAAAGCCAGTCCACCTCCACTCGTGGGTGAAGGCGGTACCAAGATGTTGTTAAGAGAGTCTAAAAACTTGAGTTTTTCATTAACGATCATGTCCGTGTTTTTAGTCTCAATGAGGAAGATTACATCAGGAGCTATCTCACGGTTTAGCTCCTTTATCCGACGGACAGTTGCGGGGTTCCCCAAACCGCAACAGTTCCAACTCAAGACTGCTAAGGAAGCCGACTTCCCGGTGGACGAAAATCCGATTTCGTCTTCCGGATAGCCGGGATGATGAGATCTCGCGGAGGGTTTGATGATGTGCCTGCTTCTGAAGTCTGGCCTTGGATATTTTTTGCTGTGATTAGCTGTCCAGAGGTGGTTTTGAGAATGCGTGGAGGAGTTTTGACTGGAGCTGCAGTTTTACGTTTCGGTGACTGTTTTACTTGTCTCACTTGTCGGGTTCTTGAGACTGGTCCTGTCCACACGCGGGGGCTTATGTTGATCTGTTTCTTTGCGCTCGGCCTGCCTCTTTTCTTTTTGGCTGGTGAGGCCAAAGTGGTGTTTGTCATAGCCACTGATTCAGTGTGTTGTGAGCTAATCACCATTACTGGATCCTCTGCTTTGTCGTGGTCAGTCTGAGATGGGGACCTGTTTTCACCATCTTCCACCGCAGCTAGGATCAAATCAGCTGTTTCTGACATTAAACCTCGTGCTTCTCCTTCTATCACTCTTTGACGTCTAATTGCACTCTCCCTCGGATCACCACAGTTGATGTATTGGAGAGTAACTTCTTGGAGTTCCTGGAGGATATCCTCTCTTGCTTTCTCATGGACTGAATGTGAGAGTTCCTTATCCAGATTTCTTTCCAGTGGTAGTGGTGAGTGGTGTGGTGTCGTGGTATCTCTTGAAGTAAGGTTTACAGCTTGATTCTGTTTTTCACGCCATATTTGTACTGGCGCTTCATGCTTTCTGCGGAGGTGGTTTCGTAGATCATGTGCCTCCTCTCTAGGGGAGGTCACTCTCCGTGTGTTCTGTTTGATCAGTTGGGTCTCTTGTTGAGCTTCTCTACGGTTCTGATTTATCTTAGTTTGTTCCTTTTGCTGATCAGAAATATCTGTTCCAGGACGCTTGACTGGAATTCTGGATGGCCTTTCTCCGAATGGATTGCCATGTCTATCTACTCGCTGGCTAAAGGCCATGGTTGCAAGATCCGTCTCAGCAATAGGTAAAGCTGGAGCAGTTCCATTCACTGGAAATAGAGCAGTTGATTGCTTCGACTTGTCGTACGCTAGCTTAGGACAGTTGGAGATATCATGGTTGAGCCTTAGGCATTTTGAGCAATGTTTTTCAAGCTTTAGGTAGTCAAAGGTGATGATAGTTTCTAACCCTCCTTCGAACTCGATGATAGTTTCCTTCACCAAAGGTCTTAAGCCATCCACTGTTACTCTAACTTTTACAGAGGTTTTGGAGATATCGCAGTCCTCATAGCGTCCAATCTCTTTCCCAATTTCTTTGACTAAACTTTCTTTCCAGTAGTGTAGAGGGATGCCCTTAATGTCGATCCAGAAAGGGATCTCAGATGGGAAGAGAGGCGAGATTATGGGCTCCCATTTTTGGAGGATAATCATCCATTTTGCGAAGTGGTAAGGTCGGTTGTCAAGTACATATTGAAGATCTTCCTCTGTTTCAAATCGAAACTGAAAACAGTTGTTTCCCAAATCCGAACCTATAGCTCTTCCACTGACACCCCATTTCTTTGGGAAGAAAGGGATGAGTGACCAGATGTGTTGCTCTTCCGGGTTGGTTAGTCTCCCAATAAGGGTGAGAGCGTTGTCTCTGATGAGGTCTGAGGTATCCATGGGTGGAACTCTGATTCTCTTTGGTGCTGGTGTCTCAGATGGGGAGAGGTGACCCTTCCCTTTTTCCTCATATGTGTAGCGGTTCGCCATTGCTGTGAAGCTTACTTTGTGGTATAGATGGAGCTGGAGCAAGAAGAGAAACGTAGGGGGGGGGGGAGCTAGAGAAAGCTTAACAAGTACGTGGACGAGTAGCGCCCAAGTCGAGTCACACTACTGTTAGCTTAGTCGAGCTTATTTAGGTGAAGCCAAAGCGGCTTGGATAGGTTACCGGAGCGAGAATCAGGAACTTGGTGGAGGTAGAGATGGAAAGGATAAGCTTCTAAAAGGTTAGGTCCGGCTGAAGATTTTGTTGCAGGAGGAAGAGGACCGCTGCTGGTGGCCCTGGTAGCGTTGAGGAGTCTCCTTTCCCGGGGGGGAGGAGCTCCTACGGGCGGAGTTTCGCCGGAGGACCGGCGGTCCTTGGTAAACTTTCCTGTTTAAGGCTGATTTGGTAGGTGAGATTTGAACCAGAGATGGGTAAAAGGGGGGGAGTTGACTCTTTTCGGAATGAACTGTTGGGTAAAGACCGTTATAGAGAAAGTCGCCCGAGAGAGAAAGTCGCCCGGTGGAAGTAAGTCTTTAACTTTAAAAATAGTCACAGGGTATGGTAGTTCTATACTAATATTCTCTTAATGAAAAAGAACATCCAAGAAGATGTAAATCCGAATACGAATCTTTCTCTCATTGGATACAAACCAATATCCAATTACTTATCGGTATGTTTTGTTTTTTTGGTGTATTTAAAGAAGAGACAACGAGATTAAACCAACAACCTTGTATCTGTCTCATCCGTTCATTTATTCTCTTCATTTGTAACGTTATAATAAACTATTACAGGTCTTAAACGAATTCACGCATGGAAGTGAAGAGAAAGTAAGCAAGAGAGAGTTCAAAGAAGTGTTGTCAGATATTTTGTTGGGTATGGCTGCTGGTCTGAAACGTGACCCAATCGTCATCCTCAGGATGGACGGTGAGGATCTCTCGGAGTTCATCCACAGCCCTGGATACGAATCTGAGATCGTCTCGGTGCTATCCGGTTCCGAGGAAGCATCGCTCCGTGATTGCATCGTGAAAGCTCTCCAGTCTCTTTCTGTTGATCATGGAATGCCTCCTTCCAACGACCCATGGGTAATTAATTTTACAAACATATGTTACGTGAAATCCTTATATATACTTCTTCCGTTAAATTGAGTGTTGTGTTTAACTAATTTTGTTTTCGTGTATTTTTGAATTTACAACGTAAAATTAATTTGCATAAATACCTTATTTACCTTCATATCCAAATTAATATAAAATATAGAGAGTACGTTGATCTTGTAAGTTGCTAGAGAGTAGGACCAACAGTGACCAATTATCTAAAAAGCAAGTTTTTGTTTCAGGTAATGAGCAACATCATAGAACCAATAGTTGACTCTTGTCTTGATGAAGAAAAGAAGAGCGTGTCCCAGGAGAGATTCTTGGAAGCATTCAAGAGAGTACTGGAGAGAGTGGCTCAGCGTCTGAATGAACAGCCCGTGATCGTCGCTCACAGCGAAAACACCTTTGATGGGAGCGGCATCAGGAGGCTCTTGTCCAATAAATTCGAATTCGACAAGGTAAACTATCATACGTATATGTGTTACGCAGTGGTAGCTAGGTATAACAAGAAAAGTAGTCTTGAAATGATGATAACGAGGGGGATAACCCGTAATGTGTTTGGTGGTAGGCATTAAACGTAGCGTTGGAGATAATTCCAAAAGACCGTCAGGGTAAGGTGTCTAAAGAGTATCTACGAGCTGTGCTAGACACTGTTGCACCATCTGCCACTTTACCACCATTAGGTGCAGTGTCCCAGGTAAATAATATCCGCTCCACTTGTAACATGCATGCAAACGGAAAGCTAAGTTAGAGATGTTTACTCGTCAGTGAATTTTGTGTTCAACGACATTGATTAAGTGACATTTGTGTTGTGTGTTGAAGATGGATGAAATGATAAGGGAAGCGTTGAAGATGGTGAATGGAGATGATGGGAAAATGGTGAAGGAAGAGGAATTCAAAAAAACAATGGCGGAGATATTGGGAAGTATAATGTTGCAGCTAGAAGGTAATCCAATCTCGGTCTCCTCTAACTCGGTGGTTCACGAGCCGCTCACCTCCGACACCTTTCTGCCACCGCATCCGGCTTCTACTTAATAATAGTCGTTTAAATGGGGAGAAAGAAGAACAAAAACGTTATATGGTTTTGAGTTTTCACCCCCACCAAGTTTTTAGATAAATGAGGAGATCAAGCTTAGTTTTGGATGTATAAGAAGCCTCTTCAGTTCTATTGGATGATAAAAGAATTAGGGGGTTTCTTTTTAATACTGAAGAGATTCAAAGCTTGTGGTTTCCTCGTATGGGGAGTGGTGATTATGCTCATGCCTTTCTTTTTTTTCATTTCATGGAATACAATGTTTCTTTCTGTTTTTTTTTTAATTGTCTTGAATATCATGTATCTTAATTACTTTTACTTTTTTTTGAAAGAAATGGATCCAACTCTAAGCTCTATTATGTTAATGATGAGGCAGGCATGTACAAAGTATATTATATCATTTCTTGTCTGACAAGAAAGCAAAGAATTCTATAAATGGCAGTATGACTCATCGGTTAAGGCGTCTGGTGCTGACAAGTTCGACGTCGAAAACGAGGGTTCCAAGAGTAGACCCTTCTCCATTGGCAAGACGTGTTGGATTAAAGATGGTCGTGAAGAGTCTTTGTCTGTCAAAGAACTGCAAAACACACACACACACACAAGAAAAAATAAAAGTTTTTTGAAGCAAGTCTTGATAATATTAGTCTCTGCAAGCAGTCGTATGATCTCTTGATTGGTTCTCTGAATAATTTCATCTTAATTGGATAAATAATAATTCATATCCCACTTTGCCAATACAATTAACATGGCGCAACCGTAGACTTGAGAGCAATGAAAGTCTATTGGGCCTGAATTGAAATCAACAATTACAAAAGGCAGACCTGATCTCCTTCGATTGGGACTTCACCGTCGCCGAGTCAGAGGTCGAGACCCTTAAATCCACCTGAATTAGGGATTTCGGAGAAATCAGCGAATGCCGGAAAGGAGAAGTAACAGGAAGAGATGACGAAATTCGTGACGGCAATAAAGTTAAACAGGCCAAAAAGTTGTATTTTCCCTCTGTTTTATATTTCTAATTTTTTGGGCTTAATTTAAGCGGGCCAAAATGTTTGTTTAGCTTGTGTATTATAAAATGGGCCATATGAATTTAATGAAATTGGGCTTTAAAAACCGTGTTTGGCACGCGGGTTTAACACGGTTTGGCACGCAAATCGAGGTCATTTTATGTCGGTTATCATGCCAAACCGTGTCTAAACCGTGTCCGACCCGTATTTGACCCGTGTCCGATCTGTATCCGACCCGTTTTTGAACCGTGTCCGACCCGTTTTGACACGTGTCCTCCTTGAATTTAAAAAAAAATAAAAAATCATCGCATCTTTGTTTCTTTGGAAATGGCGTCCGGATGGGGAATAACGAGACAATTTCTGGATGGATTTGAGTGAATGCTGCTTCTTATTCTCGGATTGATTGATTGATTTTTTTCTTTCTTTCTGGGAATCAATCAAAAGGCGTAACGAGAGTCATAGGGAGGGATGGCTCCTCATGGGGATGGATCAAGTGACATCGAGAATGCTCTTCCTCGACCCATCTCCACCGTCGTCTTCGTCATCGGTACTCTTATCTACATCTAATCCATACCGTGTTTTATGGATCCATCCATCGATTTCTTCTTCTTCTTCTTCTTACTTTTTTTTTTGTTTTCTGATGGAGCTGCATAGCTATGCAAGCAGAGGCTCTACCTCTGGTCAACAAGTTCGGACTCTCAGTAACGCCGTTAAGACCTCGCTCCTCCTTTTTCCCCATTTAGTGATTTTGATGGGCAAAATTGGTAATCTTTTTGAGTGGATGATATTGTTGTTGTGCAGGCTTAGTAAAGGATTGCCATGGGTTCTGTATCACGGGTTGCATAAAGGTCTTCGAATCAATGTTGTTTGCCCTGGAAGAGATGCAGCTTTAGGCAAGCTTTTGCTGCACACTCTTTTCTAGTCGATTCATTCTTTGCTGAAACGAGCTCTACAAGGACAAATGAATGCACTTTTTCAATTTATTTATGCTGCAAGTATGTTAAACTAACTGAGATTTCTCTGCAGGGATCGATTGTGTTGGAACTGTTCCTGCTTCTCTTATAACCTTTGCTTCTATCCAATCCTTACAACCTGACATTATCATCAATGCCGGGACCTGCGGTGCCTTTAAGGTACATTCTTCTTTACTTCTCATTCATTCTCTGCATCCTTACCAAGAGAATGATCATATTCGAATTTGATTTTCTTACTCAGTTTATTGAATTTGGAAGTTACATCTATAAATTTGATTGACTGAACATATTCAGGCTAAAGGAGCCAACATAGGCGATGTATTCCTTGTATCTGATGTTGTTTTCCATGATAGAAGAATACCTATTCCGGTAGCTTCTTATTCCTTTTTCTGTTTGTTTCCAGCTCTAGTTTTGGTCTTTTTAATCTCTAGTGATTCCTTTCTCCCATTTCATTTCACAAGTTCCTGAGGAATTGTTCTGTGTGTATCTCTATTAGATGTTTGATCTGTATGGAGTCGGTCTTCGTCAGGCATTCTCAACCCCCAATCTCCTCAAGGAACTCAATTTGAAGGTTATTTTATCTACTACTCGAAACATGTTCTTACAATATCGAAAGCATATTACTCATTGGATTAGATTGGGGGTTATCAGATTGGAAGGTTATCTACTGGTGACTCGTTGGATATGTCCACACAAGATGAATCATTGATCATTTCCAATGATGCTACGCTTAAGGACATGGAGGTAATGTGATGTTAACAGCCAGCTCTCTAGTTCGAAAATCAAAAATATGTTGAAAACCAGTTTTCTTGAAACTCTTTTGGTCAGGGTGCTGCGGTGGCTTACGTTGCTCATCTTCTGAAAGTACCAGTAGTATTCTTAAAAGCCGTGACTGATCTGGTCGACGGAGACAAACCGACGGCAGAAGAATTCTTACAAAACTTGGCAGTTGTGACCTCTGCGCTAGAGGAAACAGCTACTAAAGTGATCAACTTCATCAATGGGAAAAACCTTTCAGACCTTTGACTACTTTACTTGTGCTTTTACCAACCGTCCGTCATTCTTTAAGTTAAGATGCCTTCCAAGTTCATTTGCAATTTAATCACATATCTGGTGATTGTATTCATCGATAATAATGAATCCAAAAGTTAGGTGATCTATGCTTTTTTTCAATCAACATTACAGCGTCAAAGGAGATAAGCAACCGGTGAAAATTAATCCTTCGCCAAGGTAAAAATGAATGAGTTGCCTTTCCCCGATTAGGAATTTCAGACAAGCTCATCGGACATTACATAACTGGAGTATTCTATATCTTTGTTAACTTATACTACTCCAGACGGAAGCCGGAGAACAAGCTGCCCTCCAAAAACGCTGCACAAGATCAAATGTTGAATCTTTTGAGCAACATATGATAACAAAAAGAGGTAAAGTGAAAGACACTTAACGGTACCTTTTGACGTAGTAGTAGCAGAAATCTGCAAGGATGAAAGTTTGAACAATTTCTGAGATGAGAACCATTGATGGCCACAGTCCATAACCCAATGCTACAAGCAATCGTCCCCGAGTGTCCACAACCTGTTAGAAACACATCTCATGTAGACTGCTATTGGTTTAAGCTAAATTCTCTCTTAATGATGGAAAAACTAACCTGTAAAACCCAGTGGGCACAGCTAAGGAACCTTGCTACTCCAAGTGCAAATACATAATGGGCCGTGAACGGTTCAACAATCTGAACCAACAAAAACATAATAGATGCAGATTAGATAGTCAAACAAATACGTCTAGCTCAGTTCTAACTTTCCATTGTGAAACAAAGTTGTGACCTTTGTGTTCTGCATCACTCGCAGCTGAGGCAACACTGAAACAGCTTCAAGGTATACACATAATGCCCAAGAAATCCTGTTTAATATGTTGTGAGAGGTCGATGGATGGATCAACACAGCTAATACAACACAGGGCACAAGCTGCAATTATTAAAACCAGATAATCGTTACTGCCTAACCATTTATTCGTAAAATTAACTAATAACAAAGGATTTCAGTTGCTTATAACCAACATGAATGGAACAAAAATCTTATTGACTTACCACATAATAGAGAGCAAAGTTGTCTTTATCCTCCATGTAACTAGCCCTTAACTTAAAACGGATCATAAATATAACCCAGAGTGTTGTTCCCAAAGTAGCCAAATCCAGTATGGTGTGTATATCATATTCCATTACAAAGCTACAATACAGCCTAACTGCTAGAAATATTGCCGTAAGCTCCTGAGATTTCACTGACAATCCTGCAAAATTACACACAAAGAAATATAAACACAAAAGGTATACACTTTTGGATGTGGTTTGCATAATGATTCGAAAAAGAATCATAGGATGCATCTTGAAACCCTCAATTGCTAAGCAGTGAGCCAGTGACTATGATGATGATGATGATGACTAAAAGCTACTTCCGGGAGCAGCATATAAACCAATGGAATTCTGATCAAAGCCCGAAAATTTTGGGGCATAAACAAGAGATTGATAAGTAATTCTGCTAAAAACAGAGGAATTTATACGACCAGTAGCTACTTCAAAAACCCTAAAATTGGATGTCAAAAAACACAACTAAACAATAAAATTTGAGTTTTACCAGCACATGTCTTTTCCTTGATGAGTTTGTAGATGAGAACACAGATCCCAATGGAATGAACAGCTTCGGCGGCAACGAAGAGATTGTCGTGATCGTGAACAATGAATCTGAGCAGAACCAAAGCCGACATGCCAGTGACCACTGCAAGGAAAGCCTTCACCTTCGGTGGTTGCCTCCTCACCCATGACCACACCGCCTGGATCGGATTTTTTGTGGCCTTCATGCTCAATATTCGTTGCCCTTTCCTTTGTGTCTGATTTTCTCGACAAAGTGAAAAATGTATTCCCACTGTTTATGAGAGAACCTGATCGAGATAAAAATGTCTGGTTTTGTTTGACTTGCTTTCAAGTTTCTTGGCCTTACACACTAATGGACCGTGTTTGAACCCATAACTTAAGGCCCAGAATCAATAACTTGAGGCCCATAATCGTATTATCTTTTTGGTGGAGGCTATGACTCTAGCGGATTCAAAAGGTTCGATAACTGCCTTATATATTGGTTTTGGTTAGTTTTTTTTTTCTTTTTTCTCCTGATTACCGAGATGGGTTTAGGCCCAATCCCCCTCAGACCGGGATCAACTGTTATCAATAATTCGTATAGCGTTAAATATCCCTCTCACCGGAACTTGAACTAGGGATGCATTGAAACCAACCCCTGCACTAAACCACTAGACCACGTATGACGGTGGTTTTGGTTAGTTAATTCATCGTTTTCTTACAGTCTCACCATCCGAGTCCGACCATGCTGAATTTAGGATTTTTCGTGCTCATCAAAGCTCACTTGTTCTTGGAAGCCTTTAGGTTCAATCCTCGCACATTTTGGTGGCCATTTAGCTTTGAAAATCCGAAGCTACGTGGTTAAGGCACGGAGAGACATGCATAGTTGTTAGAAACCGATTTAGAAGTCATCAAATGATATTGTCGGCATTGTTTTACTCCTACTAGTAAAAGTCTATTGGTCCATTGGTCCTTTAAATTCTAAGAGCATGAACAATAAAGGTTCTTAAGGTGGAATTCTTTAAAAAAAATATTAAAATATTGTGGGCCCCACCACAATAGTTAAGAGTCACAGCTCCAAAAATCTTTATCTAAGGATCGGTCCTTGCACTGTTCATGCCACGTGGCGACATTTTATTCGTTTCTTTTCGGATTTTTTTTTTTACTTTCAAGAAAAAAAAATTAAAATTTTTCTAAGAACCCTATCTTAGAGTTCATGGATGTACATGGTCTAACATATGATATATCAGTGAGTTAATTGTATAAACAATGTATTTGTTACTCGGAGAATATGTCAACATCCAGATCTGGATATTTTTCTTACGTACTTCTCATACTTATAATATAATTCAGTTTTTCTTAATATACATACATCGAACTTTTTTGATTGATCAATGAATGTGGAACCATATACAGTTCAAATAGTTATCGCATTTCACCTAACGAAAGTAATATCACAAAACTCACACCATGTGGGACTATGGCCTTGGTTGCCCCCAAAATTATATTATTTGTCTTGCTTGCTACTTTTCATTTGTCAACTCACATTGATTGCTGCTACTTTAAGTTAGGGTTTATTTCACTTCTATATATATACGATTGTTTTATTGTTTCTATTCATAAATCCATCACGGTCGCTTATACGTGTTTAATATATAATTGTTAAAGGTTTATCAGCTTCCAACTTAAAATCAATTGATGATAAGTGGATTGACCATAACGCTTTATATATTACATAAATCTCTTATAAATTTTTCATGTGGGATATTCTCACACGTCTTCTCGAGATAATGATTCATATATCCATTAATCTCGAAACAATTTCAATATAGGATTAATTGTAGATTATACTGGCCAAACTAATTTGGGTCGGGTCGAATCAGGTAAAATGATCAGACAACTCGGGTCAGATTGATAGATATTTAGTTAGAAACGGGTAGCGTATGTTTGAGCTCTGATACCATGTTAAAGTTTATGGGCTTATAACCAAAAATCAATTAACAATAAGTGGATTGACCCTAACCCTTTATATATTAGTGTTGGTCCCTTCATACTTTCGATGTGGGATCCTAACACGTCCCTTCGAGATAATGATTCATATCGGCCCATCTCAAACCGAATCCCACTTTAAAACCAATAAATCCTTTTTGGGTCATCCTACTTGGGTTAAACGAGACTATGGTACCATGTTAAAGTCTATAAACTTCCAACTTAAAATCAATTAGTGATAGGTGGATTGGCTCTAACCCTTTATACATTACTTAGATCCATATAAACTCCCATGATATTCTCACAATAATTTAACTATAAACATATCCTTAACTACTATACGAACTAATCATTCCTGTATGCACTATATATTTTGATTCTATTTATTTTATGGATCTCTTAGATTTTGTATTACATTGACTTTTAAATTTTGGTTATGATATCTCTATAATTTTCGCTGGTTATTCTCATAGAATTTCTATGACATCGATGGATGGCTTAAACGAAATGTAAAACTTATATGACTACTATATACAAGAATACAACATTTTAATTTATTTTATCAAACAACTTTTATATCTATGAATGCCTTTTTTTACATTTACATGCATAGTCACTTAGGTTGTACCCCCCCAATAATTATCGATTATACTGAGAGCATATACATCCAAGGATGTTAGTTCCAAAATCAAGACAAAAGAGAATAAAAAAATATTAAAAGATTGTGTCTTTGGAGAATGAGCCGCGGGGGTTTCTTAGCTAAGGACTCCAAACCCTTGAGTTCTTCACTGTTGACACTAATGTGGCAACACATGATTGGTCCTGTTTTTTTATTTGATTTTTTTTTTCTTTCACCTGTTAAAAAAAAAATTATTAAAAAATAGTTTAAGAAACCCAAAAGGGAGTTTCATGGATGTGTATGCTCTGACCCATCTACACAATTATGCTATTTATTACATGTAATTACATTAAAGAAATGGGCCTTATTGGTGATAATGTACAGTGTGCAAGATACACTCTTTCGACTTGAGAGCCTCTTATTGTCCAACTGTCCAAAGCCATCGTATTAATGAGAGTGGATGAGTCGGTAGGGTTTTTAATATGGCAATGATTCATATATAATGATATCCCATCATATATATACATATATAACTTGACTAACACTAACATAAAAATTACTAGTTGTAATACTCCTAGAAGATTATTCTTTTTAAGTTAAAGGGCTAAACCATTTATCTTATTCAGTTATAATTAGGTCTCTGAATTCGAAAGTCAGAATATATTCTCAAAGGCATGCACTCGATCGTATATATATGCATCATGTCGTCTGTCGATTTGTGATATCAAATTTGCAAAGTTGCATCCGTTGAAAACGACTATCGTAATTTTAGTCATATATATTACAAGGACTATTAGGAAAACGAAGTTAAAACAGTACAATTAATTAGGCATGGGCGTTCGGGTACCCGTTCGGATTCGGTTCGGGTCTTTCGGGTTTTCGGGTCTGAGATATAAAACCCATTCGGGTATTTTAGAATTTCGGTTCGGGTTCGGTTCGGTTCGGTTCTATTCGGGTTCGGTTCGGGTTCGGGTACCCGAAAAACATAAAACAAAAATAAAAATTAGTTATATTTAAATAAAAATTCGTTAAATTTTGATAAATATAACAAAACTCTTCATATATTTTTATTTATTTTTGATAATTTAGTTATTTTAAACTAAAAACAACTAATATATTTAAGTTTATAATTATAATTTTGGATAATTTTGTTATATTAGATATAAATATAATTAATATTTTAGGTATAT
The DNA here is from genome assembly GCA_030180135.1 of Orychophragmus violaceus. Classification (NCBI taxonomy): domain Eukaryota; kingdom Viridiplantae; phylum Streptophyta; class Magnoliopsida; order Brassicales; family Brassicaceae; genus Orychophragmus; species Orychophragmus violaceus. Next base: position 110,170,950 of record CM058233.1, read on the forward strand.
AATTGTAATTCGGATATTTCGGGTACCCATTCGGTTCTCGGTTCGGGTCGGGTTCGGGTTCGGTTCTTCGGATATAGGAGTTTAGGATCCGTTCGGGTATTTTATCGTTTCGGGTTCGGATTCGGTTCTACTTTTTCGGTTCGGGTTCGGTTCGGTATTTCGGGTCCGGATATTATGCCCAACCCTACAATTAATGATGGGTCATCACAAGAAGCACAAGAAGTGTGACTATTATTTTGTTTCTCTTTTAAATATGTTTCTCTTCAACTAACAAAGTAGTGTTAGTGTGTGACTATCCTTTTCCATAAATATTAAAGTTTCTAAGGTACAATACGGTGTGTTTTGGCAAGGGCGATTTTTTGGCGATTTCGGGTTCGATTAGGGTTTCGACTCAGCTGAGTCATGGCGTCGCCGCCATCAACTCCGACGATGGCACATGCGAATTCAGGGGCTAAGGATATGGGAGTTTTGTCTACAAAAACCTCTTGGGCAAATGTTCTGCAAAGTAAACAAGGTCTGAAGAAGTATGAAATTGAAGTTTTGGAAAAAGATGGGAAGAAATCAGTGGAGGTTCCTGATGAGATTTTTGAAAAAGGGGTACCACTTTGGGAGGATTTTTTGATAGGAAGGTTTCTCTCAGAGGCGCCACACATAGCTAAGATCCATGTTATTGTGAACAGGATTTGGGCTCTAGGAGATAAAACACAGCATATTGACGTATTTGCAGTAGATTCAAAAACGGTGAAATTCCGCATCTCAAATGATCAACTCCGATCAAGGATCTTGAGAAGAGGAATGTGGAATCTAGCAGGAGTTCCAGTGGTCATTTCGAAATGGAGTCCGAAAGCTGAGGAGGAGGATCAGCCAGAGATCAAGTCAATTCCTCTATGGGTCCACTTGAAGAACGTACCTTTGAACATGTACTCCTGGGAAGGGCTAAGCTTCATAACAAGCACAGTAGGTGTTCCGGTTAGGCCACACCCTGATACGGCATCATGCTCAGACTTAGAACGAGCAAAAATCTTTGTTAACGCGGATCTTTCTAAGGAGTTGCCAAGGATGATCGATTTCACTAAAAACGGTAAATCGTTTCTGGTTGAATATTCTTATCCGTGGCTTCCTCAAAGATGCAAAACCTGTGGCAAATGGGGGCATGTCGATTCAGTTTGCATTGCTAACAAGAAGATGGGCAGTCCTTCAAAAGTGAAGACAAGTACAGTCACTAAAGATACGACTGTAGGAAGCGAGAGCTTAGCTGTGGTTGGGGATCAAGTGATGGAGAAAACAACTCTTTCAGAGGATATTGCTCCAGTTAGTAGTGGAGGAAAAAATGGTAAGGGAAATGAAAACCAAGGCGTGGATACTGAGGAACAATTGGAGGAAGGCGAGATTCAAATTGTGGAAGGTGAGATGCAAAGTGAGGAAAGTGAGGTACAACGTAAGGAACATGAGTTGTTAGACCAGGAGAAAGTTCCAAAAAACAAGGTCGAGTCCGAGAAGGGTCAGAATCACAATGAGAGTAATTGGAATCATATTTCTCCATCGAAAGTGGGTAGGAACATGGTACAATCGTCTCAGTTGCTGGACCAAGAGATAATAAGTTCGCCATCGAGATTTGCAATATTAGAAAACTTGGATGTCAACGAGGGCACAGAAGCACAGGAAGAGCAATGTAGTAGTTCATAAGGTCAGGAAACTCTGTTAGAGAAATAGGGAATGTCTGAGGTTGAGGCTGAAGTAGACCCGGAAGTTAAAATAGTTGAGAATGTTGGCACACATTCTAAGCGACCAAGTCTACCGAGGAATTCTAAGGCAAATCACAAAGTCTTTGGAGATGGGGGATCACAAACAAATAAAGACGTGCAAACCAACACGTCTCGGAAACGTACTCGCAAACCACCCCAATGACTGGATTTTTCTGGAACATTAGGGGGTTTAACAAAGTAAATAAGCATGATGTAGTCCGCAAATGGATTAGGAATAAATCTCTTCAGTTTGGTTGCTTGCTAGAGACTCGTGTCAAAGAAAGCAAAGCTGCCGATATTGTTAAAGAAGTGTTTACATATTGGTCTTTTATGGAGAACTATGATGCTGGTAGAAGAGGGAGAATCTGGTTACTTTGGAGTTCTACTGTCAGGATAACTCTTGTCTTCAAGAGCGATCAAATGATCACGGTTTCAGTCTTACTAGAGGAATGTACAGAAGAGTTTCTTTGCTCCTTTGTTTATGCTGAAAATACAATGGATGAGAGGAAGAACTTGTGGCAAGACATCAAATCTCATCATGACTCACTAATGTTCAGGGGAAAAGCTTGGACAATTATGGGAGACTTTAATGAGATATTAAACGGAGAAGAACACTCTGGTTTTGGAACAACAATGGTTCCAACTGTGGGAATGAGAGATTTTGAAGGAGTGGTTCAGCATTGCGGGTTGTTAGACATGGGGACTCAAGGCCCTCAGTTTACATGGTGCAATAAGAGGGAGGAGGGCTTAATATGCAAAAAGCTTGATAGGATTTTAATCAACAATATGTGGCTGCATAAGTACCCCCAATCTTATGGAATTTTTGAAGCGGGAGGTTGTTCTGATCACTCAAGATGCCGATTTTACCTTAATAGGGAGGAAACAAGCAAACGTCGACCCTTTAAATTCACAAATGTGATTACTTCTACACCGGAGTTCATGCCAATGATGGAATCTTACTGGGGAAGCACTGAAAGCCTGTTTGTATCTACTTCGGCACTTTTCCGGTTCTCAAAGAAGCTAAAAAATCTCAAACCACAGATCATAGTTCTCAGCAAGAACAAGCTTGGTGGGTTAGTTCAGAGAACAAAGGAAGCTTTTGAAGTGTTGTGTACTAAGCAAGAAGTAACTCTCACTGATCCATCCACAAGAAACATTAAAGCTGAAAGCGAGGCGCAAAGTAGATGGGAAAGACCGAGTAAAATTGAGGAGGGATTTCTTAAACAAAGATCCAAACTGCATTGGCTTAAGGTTGGTGATGGAAATAACAAAGCATTCCACAACGCAGTTAAGGTAAGAAACTCCAGGAACACAATCATGGAAATCACATTACCAAATGGAGAGGTGGTTCACTCTGAAATAGAGATCAAAACAGAGGCAGAGAGATTTTTCTCAGAGTTTCTTTCCCACCAGCCACCAGAATTTGAAGGAGTAGAAGTAGACAAGCTCCGGGACATATTTAGGGTTCAATGTGAAAGGGATAATCAGACTCGGCTGGAAAGAGATGTCACTAAAGAGGAAGTAAGGGATGTCCTCTTCCATATGCCAAGTAATAAGTCACCAGGACCTGACGGCTATACGAGCGAATTCTACAAATCAGTATGGCCAATCATTGGCAAGGATTTCACTGTAGCTATTCAATCCTTCTTCCAAAAAGGATTTCTACCCAAGGGAATCAATACAACCATTTTAGCCCTCATACCAAAAAGGAAAATACCATGGATATGAAGGACTATCGACCGATATCGTACTGCACGTTATATATAAGGTCATATCTAAAATCCTAGCTAACCGGATCAAAGGTATTCTTCCTAAGCTAATCACTTGGAACTAGTCTGCTTTTATTAAAGACAGATTACTCGTTGAGAATGTGCTATTGGCAACAGAGATAGTGAAGGATTATCACAAAGAGGATATATATCTCCCCGTTGTGCATTGCATATAGACATCTCTAAGGCCTCCGACTCAGTGCAGTGGGATTTTCTTATCAATGTCCTCCGAGCACTGAACTTTCCAAAGAAGTTTATCACTTGGATCAGGCTCTGCGTTACCACCGCTTCTTTTTCGGTTCAGGTGAACGGAGAACTAGCATGTTTTTTCAGGAGTAAGAGAGGCCTCAGACAAGGGTGTGCTCTCTCGCCATATCTTTTTGTGATTTGCATGAACATTCTTTCCCGGATGATATATGAAGCAACTGCCAAGAGAGAAATGGGATACCACCCGAAATGTCAAAACATCGGTCTAACGCACCTCTGATTTGCCGATGATTTGATGGTATTTACAGATGGTCAAAAGCGATCGATCGAAGGAGTTTTGACAGTTTTTGAGAAATTTGCAAAATATTATGGTCTCAACATCAGCTTAGAGAAATCGAAGATGTTTCTGGCAGGTGTTAATCAATCAAGTAGTGATGCTGTTCAAGACAATTTTCCCTTCAGCTCTGGTCAACTACCAGTACGATACCTAGGAGTGCCTCTCCTCACAAAGAGAATGACAGTTAATGACTACCAACCTCTTGTTGAAAAAATCAGAAACCGAATGAAATCGTGGATAAATCGTTCCATATCTTACGCTGGCAGATTGCAGCCGATCAAGTCAGTGATAATGAGCCTCACGAGCTTCTGGCTCACTGCATTCAGGCTTCCGAGCAGCTGCCTGAAGGATATAGAACGCATGTGCTCCGCTTTCCTGTGGTCATGCCCAGAATTCAACTCGAAAAAGCTAAAATTCGTTGGTCGGATGTCTGCATGCCGGAGCAGGAGGGAGGTTTAGGTCTGCGTTCGTTAAAACTGGTCAATGAAGTCTCTGGGCTAAAGCTTATATGGAGAATGACTACTTCTCAGTCTTCTTTATGGGTGCAATGGATAAAAGTTTATATTATTCAGAAAGGATCCTTTTGGTCAGTGGGTGATAAGTCATTACTTGGCTCTTGGGTCTGGAGAAAATTGATGAAGCTGAGAGACATAACAAGAACTTTTCTTAAAGTGGAAATTGGCAATGGGAGAGAAGCCTCTTTTTGCATGATTTATGGTGTAGTAAAGACCGACTTAAGGATCTTCTAGGTGATAGGGGAGTTATAGACATGGGCATTGCTAGCGATGCAACTATGGCTGATGCTCTGCATATAACCAGAAGAAGGAGACACAAAACTCAACTGCTGCAAGAGATTGAACTTGAGATTGAGCAACTCAGGGGTACAGTGGATCCAAATGCCAAGGATAAGGCTCTTTGGAGATGCAAGGAAGATACTTACAAAGCCAAATTCTCATTCAAAGAAACCTGGAACTTAATAAGACAAAGCCATCCGCCATGTGATTGGTACAAGAGTATATGGTGTAAGCATCATACTCTGAAATATGCTTTTCTTGCCTGGATTGCTATCAACAACCGATTGACAACATGTGATAGAATCAGATCCTGGAATGCAAGCTTCGATGCCACTTGTATCCTTTGCACAACTCAAGAAGAATCTCGAGAGCATCTGTTTTTTGTAGGCCTGGGCAAAAAAACCGGAACCGAAAAACCGAACCGGAACCGATTAAAAATTTCGGTTCGGTTCGGTTCTGGTTCCGGTTCCGGCCAAAATACCCATTGAGTATTGAAATTGTGGAACCGCGGGTACCGGTTTGGTTCCGGGTATTACCCGGGAACCGATAAGAGGAACCGATTACCCGAATATACATATACATAGTATATGATTTTTTAGCATACAATGTATTTTCTTAGTTTTCGGGTATTTTTATTTTATTGGGTAAAATTGTTTTTACATTTCGGGTATTTTTGACATATCAGGTAAATATTTTATATTTCGAGTATTTTTATGACATATCGGGTAAAAAAAAAATAGATTTCGGGTATTTTTCTGACATATTGGGTAATTTTCTGACATATCGGGTATTTTTCTGACATATTGGGTAATTTTCTGACATATCGGGTATTTTGTGATATATCGAATATAAAATATCCGGAACCGATACGAACCGAATTTTTTCGGGTATTTTCCGGTTCTTCAACCTATGTACCCGAACCGACCAGGAACCGATGAGAACCGAACCGAAACCGAACCGAAAATAAATAAATACTCATTAGATCCTAAACCTCTGTACCCGAAATACCTGTAACCGATTGGTTCCTACCCGGAACCGAACCGAATACCCAAAATCCCATGCCTAGTTTTTTGGTTGCAGCTACACGAGCTATATCTGGGAAAACTTGGCTGCGGGCATCATGAACCACAATTATACTAACGAGTGGGATGATATCTTGCACCTTTTATCAAGCCCGGCTATGAACAACACCAAAACGTTTCTCGTCAGATACGCTTTCCAGACTTTAATTCACTGCATTTGGAGGGAACGAAACTTACGGCGACATGGTAATCCACCACAGAGCCAGACTAGCATTATCCGGACAATTGATAAAATTGTCAGAAATCGCTTGACAATTGTGAAGGAAGAAGGGAGGAATGATATGGAGTTCGGATTACAAACATGGTTCGCATCGAGGACTAATCCACAAACGACTTAAGCTTTTGCCAATCTTTACATGGTTTTAAAGTGATGTTTTTTTACTCATTCTTTGATTCATAAACCTAACAAAGAAGCACTTGATGTAAATCAGTTTTTTGGTTGAATATAATTTTACATTCATTTTAAAAAAAAAAGTTTCTCTCCTAAGCTCTATCCATAATGTGATTCGCTTTGTTTTGTGGTTGGTTGCACGTATATACACACTCATACATAGATTAAATTAAATGTTGTGTGTGAAACAAAAAGCCAAAAAGTTACAATATATGCATGGTTATCCTCTAGTCATTAAATCTTGTTTTTGGCTGTATCACATAAAAAGTAAGAAACCATATTCATTTTTTTTTTTTTTTTTGAGAGAAAAGAAACCATATTCATGGATTAAAAGGTTCTTCTAATAAAAAGTTCTACTATATTTGATCCCCTGTTTTCCATGTTCTGTGTCGCAAAAAACAGAGCATCCTCTTTCTCTTTCTCTTCTAAATTTCTTTGTCTTTAAGTTCCAGTTGTTGTACGACTCTTCTCATTTATATTAAGAAAGCCTTTAAAAAAAAAATATATTTGTATCGTACAATAACGTTGATTAGGTTAAAAAAGGTAAATTTTGAATGCATTTGTCGCATAAAGAGAAATAAAAAGTCAAATTGTTTCAACGACCCTGCATGAAAAGTATGATAAATGATTGCTGTATATAGAAGGAAATTTACAACGATAAGATGCACCATGATGCATTAATTAAATAAATGATACCAAATAAAAGAAACCGCCGAATCCAATTATTGTTGGTAAAAAAAAACTAAGAAGTAAAAATTACGATCCAGCTTTGAAGAAAAAATCATATGATAAAGACCATTATATAAACGAGAGGGAGTCTGGCTATAATCAAATCATCTTCTCCACTAATAATCTATATATCATATAGTTTCTTTCTTCTTATAGACGTTATATATATTTCCAGGAACCGCAGTGCGTCAGGATTATCAGAGGGTGAGAATCCCAATGAGGATCTTACCTGAACCTCGTAGATTGGTTACGTGTCTCCTCCTCCTCTTGTCGGTTATCTTATCAGCGTCTCTCTCTCTTGCTCGTGTCGTCGAAGTTGTCGGTTTCGCCCAGAGCAAGATCAAAAATCCTCATGCATTCTCAGGTGACTACATTAATAATACATTTTCTATAATATATAGTTTTATGCATCTATTTTTTTTGTGCGTGTGGTTATTTGATCAATGTGTGGTTATTACTTGTTAAAGGTCTCCGAGTGACGATCGAGTGTAAGGTGAATAAAGGCCATTTTGTTACCAAAGGTTCCGGAAACATTGACGACCAAGGAAAGTTCGGTCTGAAAATTCCTCATGACATTGTCTCCGACGACGGAGCTTTAAAGGAGGAGTGTTATGCTCAGCTTCACAGCGCGGCGGGAACACCTTGTCCGGCTCACGACGGCCTTGAGTCCAACAAGATCATGTTTTTATACAAATCCGGAGACAAACACGTTTTGGGTCTCAAACAAAACCTGAAATTTTCACCGGAACTTTGCGTTTCAAAATTCTTTTGGCCCATGCCTAAGTTCCCTCCATTTAAGGGGTTTGATCATCCTTTCCCTTTACCTCCACCTTTGGAGCTTCCACCGTTTCCTAAATTCAAGAAACCTTGCCCACCTCCCCCCGTGGAGGTTCCACCTCCAGTTCCAGTTTACGAACCACCTCCAAAGGTGGAACTTCCGCCACCTGTCCCGGTTTACGAGCCACCGCCAAAGGTAGAACTTCCCCCACCTGTCCCGGTTTACGAGCCACCGCCAAAGGTAGAGCTTCCTCCACCTGTCCCAGTTTACGACCCACCGCCAAAGGTAGAGCTTCCACCACCGGTTCCTAAGAAGGCTTGTCCTCCTAAACCGCCAAAGATAGAGCACCCACCTCCGGTTCCAGTTCACGAGCCACCTCCAAAGGTGGAACTTCCGCCACCTGTCCCGGTTCACGAGCCACCACCAAAGGTAGAGCTTCCCCCACCTGTCCCGGTTCACAAGCCACCGCCAAAGGTAGAGCTTCCACCACCGGTTCCTAAGAAGGCTTGTCCTCCTAAACCGCCAAAGATAGAGCACCCACCTCCGGTTCCAGTTTACGAGCCACCTCCAAAGGTGGAACTTCCGCCACCTGTCCCGGTTCACGAGCCACCACCAAAGGTAGAGCTTCCCCCACCTGTCCCGGTTCACAAGCCACCGCCAAAGGTAGAGCTTCCACCACCGGTTCCTAAGAAGCCTTGTCCTCCTAAACCGCCAAAAATAGAGCACCCACCTCCGGTTCCGGTTCACGAGCCACCGCCAAAAGTAGAGCTTCCCCCGCCTGTCCCAGTTCACAACCCACCGCCAAAGTTGGAGCTTCCACCACCAGTTCCTAAGAAGCCTTGTCCTCCTAAACCCCCAAAGATAGAGCACCCACCTCCGGTTCCCGTTTACAAGCCGCCCCCAAAGGTTGAGCACCCACCTCCAGTTCCTGTTTACAAGCCGCCCCCAAAGGTTGAGCACCCACCTCCGGTTCCCGTTTACAAGCCGCCCCCAAAGGTTGAGCACCCACCTCCAGTTCCCGTTTACAAGCCGCCCCCAAAGGTTGAGCACCCACCTCCGGTTCCCGTTTACAAGCCGCCCCCAAAGGTTGAGCACCCACCTCCGGTTCCGGTACACAAGCCACCGCCAATCCACAAGAAGCCATGTCCACCTAAGCCACCGAAGATAGAGCTTCCACCTCCGGTGCCAGTCCACAAACCACCACCAAAGAAGCCTTGTCCGCCCAAGCCGCCGAAGAAAGTCGATCCACCGCCGGTTCCAGTCCATAAGCCTCCGCCGAAGATAGTCCTTCCACCACCAGTACCAATCCACAAGCCGCCTAAGAAGCCATGTCCGCCCAAACCGCCGAAGATGGAGCTTCCACCGCCGGTTCCGATCTACAATCCGCCACCGAAGATAGAGCATCCACCAACCTACGTGCCACCGGTGATCCCGAAGAAGCCGTGCCCTCCGCCAGTACCAATCTACGTGCCACCTATGATCCCGAAGAAGCCATGTCCGCCAGTTCCACCACTCCCCAAGTTCGGCAAATGGCCTCCGTTGCCACACCCTTGAGAAATTAATATGTATACTCATACGTAACCAACTTGTTGTTTTTTATAAATAAATATCATCCTGCATGTTTAATATTTTGTATGTTTTTATATCTCTTTCATTTTGGTTTGCTTCCTCTCCAAGCTATATATGTGTAGGCTGTTTGTTTGTCTCTTCCAGCAATAAGATGGTAATGATTTCCTTCTCTTTTATTATGAGATGATGATCAGCTTAAGGTGATCAGTGTAGTCATTTGAATCCACCATATATAAATGTAACTTAAAATATTTTGAAATAGTATCATCAGCCCTGACTGATAACATGCGGAATCGCGTTTAAAAACATCATTCCGCAAAAAAATTGTTAATCATAAAAATTTGTGGAGTAAAGAAAAATACGCGAAAACGCAGATTTGCGTTTTCGCTGAAAAAAAAATATAAAGAAAAATTCATTCCGCTGAAAAGTGAGGTTTATATAGGCTTTGATTGGTAACACCCGAGTAATCGCGGAATGGTGGAATTGTATTTAAAACGCTATTTCACGAGTTTTGCGTTTAAACGCAATTCCGCGAGTTACCAATCAAATTAATATTCGTTCCACAATTAATCTATATAAACCTCGTTTTTCTGCGGAATGAATTTTCCTTTGTATTTTTTTCAGCGAAAACGCAGACTTGCGTTTTCGCATTTTTTTCTTTATTTCACAAGTTTTTATGATTGGTAATTTTTTTGTAGAATGGTATTTTTAGATGCGATTCCGTCATTCTGCAGGTTACCAATTAAGTCCATAGATTAATTGTGGAATTAATTTTAACTTGATTGGTAACTCGCGGAATGGCGGAATTGCGTTTAAACGCAAAACTTACAGAATTACGTTTTTAAATATAATTCCGCCATTTCGCGATTACACGGATGTTACCAATGAAAGCCTAAGTTTGGCTGCGACTATAAAAATAAATCAAATATTGAGTGATTTTTAAAAGATGAAGTGGAAAAAATTACAAATTCATAACGAGAAAAGGCCCGTAACTGTATATTGGCTTCAAGATTGGAAAACATCCAATGGGTTTCTTTTAGGCCTCTATAGTGAAGATTCAGGGCCCATTATGAATTATTCATTGATATTTTGCTGTTTTGTCCTTAAAAAAAAACATCTGAAAAGCGCGGAAAAAAAAACAAACTAAAATCTTCCCTCGTTGACAAAAAAAAAAAAATCTAAAATCTTCTCTCTTCGCTCTCTCTGTCTCTAGGGTTTAAACGCTGTCGAAGTGGTCTCTCAGTGAGCTCTTTCAATGGCGAACCCTAAATCGGTCGATCCTTCCCTCTGGTGGGATCCGTTTGGGTCTCTTCTGAGCGAACTCGAGAATGCATCTCTCTCTGATGAACTCTCTCAGCCCATCGTAACATCTCTCTTCCCTTTCATATATACCTATTCGATATGGGTTTCTTTGTGCGGGAGAAGTGCTGGCGTGCTAATTTGGTTTGCTATCTCACTCAATTTCAGGCGAAGAAGCTGGAGGAAAACCACACTTGGTTCGTTAACACTCTGACGATGTTCAAGTCACCTAGTGGGAAATCAAAAGATGCTTTGAATTCGGATGTAGTCAACATTAAGGAGCACCGGTTGGTGATTAAGCCCGAGCTGAAAGAAAAAGCGCTTCGAATCAGCTCTTATCTGGTTAGCTTCGTTTCGATTGAGCTCCATAGAAAATCATACATATATCCCTATCACTCGCTCGCTTCATATATAACCTCTGCTTGAATGTCGAATTATTGCTCAGTTGATTTAGGCTCCATTTCACACTGATAAAAATAAATCTGTGACAGAATCTAGATGAAATTCAATCATACATTCTAGTGGAAAGATCTATGGAGCAGGAACATGGAACAACTGACTCGATAGCTCAAGAATTCGTTGACGTGGTTAGTAGCTTACGGTTCTCAGCTTCCTTTTGAACATTTCTCAGTCTTCTTTTTTTTTGCATTGCATATACATTCAGTTTTTTTCAGGAATGAACATGCTCTTGTGAAATGGTTAAAAAACTGCTTTCTTTGTTTACGAGGTTTCACTTACGAGATTTCAAATATCGTGATTGTTGTTTCTGATATAAGTTACTCACATAAGAATTCAAGAAATATTCATACAGTGTGCAACATTCTTTTCTGTAATTTGCTGATTATGTATTATGGAACTTGTTACTATCATGGCCGTATCACTAGCATTAGAATACCAGCTTTACTAGTGGTGATGTGGCTACTTAGTTCTGTATCTCATTGTAATGTAATTGTTCATTTCCTATATATGGCCAATGATTTTTTATTTGTAAGCTGTTAGGATTGCCATTTGCACCCCCCTTATATCTTCAGCTTTCTTGCTAACACTTTTGCTTTCCTTCTACTCCAATGCTATTTTTGAAGATATTGATTCAGTATTACATAGAGCGCCAGTGCCTACTAAAGTGTACAAAGCGTATTCTCACCCATGCCTGTAAGTTCATGATTGTGTTTTTCACCTTTTTTGCAATCTTTCCTAGTTTCAACTTTCCTAACAAATATGGTCATGTATAGTTGTATATTTAGATGCTATTAATGGTATTTCCGATGGTGGGGTTTCCTGTCTAATATTTCCCACGTTTTCCATTTTTGTTTCGTTTTTCAACTAATTGTAGAATTTGTACAGTGTATACAGCAAGAGAGGAAAGTACTATTAGGGAGGAAGCTGTAAAGCTGATCTCGGATGGGCTTGAAAGACAACAATCATCAGTTCTTGAGAACCTTTTGTCTTCTTCTTTTCCACAGCAGATGGTATGTGTTCAGAGTCCTTGCTCTTCTTAACATCTTATTCGAGCTTATTATTTGGATTCTACTGATTTTAGGGATCCGATTCTATCATTCCAATTAACATTGCCGGTCAAAATGTGATTTTATTTACAAAAACTTTTGTAGGATGTCAATCTATTCACTTTGTGGGCAGAGGAGACACTAATTGAGGACAATTTGGTGTTGGATATTCTTTTCCTTCTTTATCATGAATCATTTTACACTTGTAATGGAGAAAGATGGAGAACACTGTGTTATTTATACAAGGTATCTCGAGTCACCAGCCACATGGTCAAGGCCGCTTTCAGTTTTTCTATAACCAATCTTTTTTACTCATAAGTGCTGTGGTGCAGGGAATTCTTTTGGGCTCCTATAATTTTAGGAAGCTGGCAGTGTCAGCTGAAGCACAGCATACTGCATGCCGTGTAAAAATTCAGTTGTTGATGATTCTTATAGACACGCTGGATATGGAGAATTTGTTACAAATGGTTCATGACGGAGTACCTTTCAGGTTTGTTTAACTAACTCTTGAGGAACACTGCACATAGAAAGTTAACTTTCTTCAAACATGATACATAATGAGTAATCTCCATTATCCTACTTTCCCTTGGCTTATATTTTGTTTTATAAGGTCTGGCCCATGTGTCTTTTCCATTACTGATGTCCAAGAGATGGATGCAACAATCTCTAGCCTCAACACTGTCGAAGTAAAAGAAGCAGGACCTCTAGTCCTTGCCTGGGCAGTGTTTCTGTGTCTTATTTCATCCCTTCCTGGAAAGGAGGAAAGTCCTTTCCTGATGGTATGAAAGCGAGAATATTTCCATTATCTAGTCCGAGGACACACGTAGTTCATGTCTATGTATTTAATTTTTTCTTGATAACCAGGAGATAGATCACGTGAGCTATGTTCATCAAGCTTTTGAGGCAGCATCCTTGAGCTATTTCCTTGAAGTTCTTCAAAGTAATGTGTTGAATGATTTCGATGTAAGTTACGAGATTAAATTTCAGTTACCGAGCGTGGCTTAGTGTGTTTTCTTGTGATTGGCATTTTTTTTTTTCCTTTTCGGTATTTATTTATTTATTTTTCAAAGTAATATTTTCTGTTCTATTTCACTAATCCTCTGCAAACTTTGTTCATGTCATCCTTCCCTGTACTGATGCATCATTATTTAAACCTTTTTCAGGGACCAGTCTCTGGTTTTCGTAGTGTCTTGAGGACTTTTATTTCAGCATTTATTGCGTCTTATGAGATCAACATTCAGGTATAACTCCCTCGCTGTGGATAATGAATTATACATTTTTAAACTGTTTCAAAATCTTACTCATCTCAACATTTTTGGCAGCTGGAAGATGCCAATCTGGAGCTGATACTGGACATCCTTTGCAAAGTTTATCAAGGAGAGGTATGGTTTCTGCATGCCATCCCTAATTTTTTCCCTATATGCTACACATCCATAAATGCTCATTGTGCGCCTTAATTTTTCAGGAGTCCCTCTGTAGTCAGTTTTGGGATCGAAAAAGTTTTGTTGATGGCCCTATCCGGTGTCTTCTCTTTGATTTGGAGAGTGAATTCCCGTTCAGAAGTGTTGAATTCATTCGTCTCTTGTCGTCCCTGAGTGAAGGAAGTTGGCCTGCAGAATGTGTGTAAGTAATAATCTGACAATATACCATGGGCATCTATGTACTTTTTTCTGGAACTTTTCTATCTAGACAAAAGCAATGTTCTGCATAAGGCAGGGTACTCTGCACGCATCAATCTAAGCTTCCTTTATTGTCTCACTAAAGAATTCTTATTTACTGGTTGCCAACCATCCTCCCCCTATAATCTGCTGTGCTTTCTCTGTGCAGATACAACTTTCTGAATAAATCAGTTGGGATATCAACCTTATTTGATATTACTAGTGGCTCTCTAGTGGATGATGCTTCCCAGCTTGTTGCAACATCCCAGCCGTTGCAAATTCCAGGTCTTGAAGGTTTAGTTATTCCCAGCAGTACTCGTGGGCGAATTCTGAGAATAATCAGTGAAAACACTGGCCTTGTGCGGTGGGAGGTAAGTGATATCTCAAAGAAGAATTCTCCAGTGTTTTCTCTTTTATGGCGTTAGTGCTATTAAATGGTTTATCATGAGAAATACTGATTCATGAAATACATTTTCTTTTCCAAGTATTCACTATCCGGCGCTACAGTGTTGATCATCCATTTGGCCAATGGACTCTACACTGGTAAAAATCGTGAAGCTTTTGTGACTCTCGAGCTGCTTCGTCGAATGGTAACATTTAACAAGGTAACTGCATTGCTCCATCCGCATTATTTTTATCCAGGTTTATGAAGTATGGATTGCTTTAGTATTTGTACACCATGAGATAGACTATGGCCTTGTGTTGATTTGAATCAATTCTTCTCTGAGCATTTCTCAAAATTTAATTCCAAGGGCCCACGGCTGTATGTTTGGTCTTTCATAAAATATGCATCCATATTAATTCTACTCTGACCAGGTTTTATTAATTGATTTCAGGACGTATGTTACTCCTTACTAAATATCAGTCACTTCTTTCATGTTGATGAATCTTACTTGAATAGGAAGCTGGAAAGTGATGTGAGGTGAAGTACTTGCATTTTATTTAGCTCTTAATACGCTCTCTTCCTCGGATGCTTCAAAAGAGAGATTCTCTCTGTGTTTTTTTTTTTTTCAGAATGGTTGATATAATTTGCAATTCAGTCAGAAGCTTGACTTCTGACTCTGGCGGCGCAGCTGTGATGGCAATGGCTATTGATATCTTAGCTAAGCTGCTGCGATGGTAATTTCTTGTGATGCTTATTCTTTCTCGTCTTGGCTATAAAAAAATTCTTCAATATTCCTTCTCTGTCAAATATCTGCCTTACTAGCAACCGTCATGTGCAGCATCTTGTCATATGATATTTTTTTTTGGAATTTGTCTATGTGCAACTTTGATAGCTAACTTCATTCTCTTTCAACAGTTCCCCATCAAATGTTGGTCCCATGGTTTTAAAGTCAAATATACTTGACATGACTTCAGGGTCAGGCGCAGGCAGTGGCTACAATATTTCTTTGAGGTTGGACCACAAATATCACATACAATGTCCTATTTTATAATGTAGTTGATTTTCAAATATTTCGTACCCATAGTTGTAGACCGTACTCATGGAAGTTTACGACCCCTAGAAGAATATTTATATCATTTAGAGTCATCGGTTATTCATGAGGAGGCGATATTTAACAGATAGGAAGCAATACTTGATATGGTTCTAAAAAAAGAGACAAACTTTCACATGAAAACTTCTTAGATCTAGCAATAAACTAAAGTTATTGACAAACTACCGAGTATGTTGGTAACTTCTAGGCGCCATACTAAAGGAGGCTCACAATTGAAAAGTATTAGTTTTAGTCTTTTTTCTTCCTTTTTTCTTTTCGAAGTGATACTTCTCCGTAGAAACTAGGCGTAGATGGATGAAGTTTTTCTTTTCTTTTTTACTCCATAATGTTGCGAGTTCTCTGGCTGCATTCTAATATGTGATGGCATGACAACATTCTTTCTCTTCTTGTTGTTATACATACAAAGTGGATCATGGTCGCTCTCCGGGAAACTGGCAAAGATGATCTTGATTGATTGCGAGAAGAATGATACAAGCTGTCCGTTGGTCATATCAGGCAAGTTTGTCGTAGAATATTGTTGGGTGTGTAATCTGGATGATTGTCTCGGTTCTCTGTTTATTTAAACTGTCGCCTTTATTACGTAACGTTATTTGTTTCTATGTATTGCAGTTCTGGAAATCACCATGCAGCTTGTGGAGGGAGGACTGGAAAATGATGTAGTTCTTGCTCTAATTGTTTTCTCGTTGCAGTATGTTCTTGTTAGTCATGAATGTTGGAAATACAATCATGGATATATGCGTTGGAATGTGACACTGAAGGTATCTTGCTAATTATAAGCTATAGCTCCCCTTTCTATCTACTACCTACCGACAAATTAATTGTTGACTTGGTTATTGGAGTCAATGGATTTTTAGCTAATTTCTTATGATATCTTCTCTTTTTTTGGGGGTCGGGTTCTCCAGGTCATTGAAGTGATGAAAACGTGTCTCAGATTCAGTAAATTCTCCGCAAAGCTGAAGGATGTTCTCCTTGATATCTTGTTGAACGATGCCTCTGTTCAAAATGCTCTCTTCCGAATCATTTGTACGACTACACAAACTTTAGAGGTTTGGATATACTCTGGAATAGTCTTTCTTCTACAGTCCTAGTCTGAGATGCTTTAATTGATTTCCTGTTATGTTTCATTGCGACAGAACCTTTGTATAGGCCGTTTTATTGAACCAGCAGAGTTTGAAGGATGGCAACTTTCCATAGTCTCTGTTTTGGATGTTTTGGACATCACACTCTCCCTATCTTCTGAGGTAAGAGTGTTGTCTTGTCTGTAGCCTTTTTAAAACCTTTACAAGTACATCCTAAACAGCAATAGCTACTGTTCACTTTTTTCCAGTTGAAGTTTTTTTCTTTGAGGTGATTTAGATAAAACTCTTACAATTTTAATTTTGCAAAGATAATTACATTGAATTTTGCTTTGGTCAGCTATAAATTTTGGAATATATTTTTCTCACTGAAATGTATGTGGTTGGTCATACTTGTTTCCCTTAGCATTGTGGAAGTTGATACTTTGCTATAAATTGTTTCAGAGTACACATTCTGGTCTTCCTGTGTTTCAGCAAGCTATACTGTCGTCTACAGCTAAACCAATCCCAGTTGTTGCAGCTATCACATCGTTGATATCTTACTTCCGTAATCCTGTATGAACTTCATCCAAATTAGCAGAAGTTGATGCTTTGACCAATTACATGTGTAAAATTCAAATGTTTCGTGCAGTCTATACAGGTTGGTGCCGCTAAAGTACTTTCAAAGTTATTTTCCATGGCAGAATCATCACAACTCTATATAATAAGCAATGCAGGCTTTGGTCTAGACGATAAACAGGTTCGAATTACATCTTCCTGGTCTGTTATTTCGTTCATCTGGTATGTTACTATGTTCTACTGTATATACATATAGATCAATTTGTAGCTTTCTTTTTAGATCACAAATTTAAGAAATTCGGTTTGCGAGATCATACTTGATCTATCGGAACAAAATGAAGATCTAGTCATTGCCACCATGAAGCTACTAACTGTTGCGGCAAGATATCAGGTTGCTTCCAATTCTTTGATTTTCTTATCTTCTTGGAACCATTTAGATTCTCCAGCTTCCATAATACTGAGTTTCTTTCATTTCAGCCTGCTCTTTTAGTCGCCCTATTTGATTCAAATGAAGACTCGGATGCTGGTAAGCTAAAACAGTCAGACAAAGAGGCGTCCTCAGTTCCTGAATTGGCTTGTAAATCTCGATTATTGCACATTATCCTGCAATATGTTGAGAGAGCAACTGATTTTGTCAATAGGTACGTTAAAAGCTGAAATATATTTCAATCAGTCTTCAATTTACACCGAGTTTCTATAAGATGACCTGTATTCCTGACATATTTATGCTGATGGTCTCCCATACTCCAGATACACGGATGTATTATTCAGTTTACTTGATTTTCTTAAAACCCTTTGGCAAGAGGCTGGCCAATATGCGAATATGTTGGAACCATTTAAGGCGTCAAAAAGGTTGTGGCAGGAATTTTCCAACATCATATCCCAGGTGTTTAAGCTAAAGGATTCGTCAGTTGGAAGTTTTAGCAAGGAAGAAATCTCTAAATTGTTAGTGAAATATCAGTGTCGATCTTCTGTTTTGGAAATTATGGCCTGCAACATGTTTTTGAACAAGAAGTTGTTGTTTGCTGAGTCACTTAAAAACCCATGGTTGGAGCAGAAAGAGAAGACAAATAATGCAGTATCCCCATCCAAATTATCTCTGACAGCTGACTCAGATCCCAGGGATATCTTTTCAAAATGGTGTGACGTATCTGTTCTAGATGGGCTTATCCAGTCAGTTTCTTCTTTAGATGGTGAAAGTGAAACAAACTTCCAATCAAAGGTTCATCTTCTGTCTGGCATATCCTTTATTTATAGAGCACAACCACAGTAGAGTAGCGTTTCTTCACTCTTCACACCGTTCGGTTAGGTGCTCCACATTTTAGAAATAGTAATTGTAAGTTGCTCGTTTCTGCATTGATAGGTTGCTGCCGTTTTGCTTATTGTGCATTTGATTGTGAAACTGGAAACATCTGGCGCAGGACCATTGTCTATGTCTCTAGTTGGGAAGATCAAAGTCATATCAGAAATGGTATGTTCCTCTCTTCGACATTGTTTTGAAGGCCTTGCCATATCTTATTCTGACGTCTGTTTAACAATCTGCTGACAGCTTTGTGCCCAACCTGCTTTTTCTGAGTTGTTGGCACAATATTCGAAGCTTGGTTATAGGTAAGAATTGTTTTTTACGTTTTTACTAAATTTATCAAATCTACGGAGGGGCTGCATGCTTCTCCTTGTGTTTTTAATCATTCCTTCTCTTGTTATTCAAGGAGTTAATCATTTTATCACGTTCTTGCTTATCATCTTTTGGGTTCTATTGCTAGTGGAGGAAAGGAGTTGATGCCTTTGATTCTCAGCGACCTATACTGTCATCTGCAAGGGAAACTTGAGGGTCGGGATATCCCAACTGGTCCATTCAAAGAGCTTTTCCAGTTTCTAGCTGAGTCGAGCTTTTGGGAGAATTACAAACAGAGAACTGATATGGACAAAAATATGGCTTTGGGTGACAATATTCTGTTTGACATTCAGCACATACGTGCAGAATTAGGCATTGATATTTGGGATTTTTCCGAGTGGAAGACCTCTAAAACAACGACAGAGGAAATGCTGAGTTACATGCAGAGAGCAAACTCGATGGTTTTACTCTCATTTTGGCAGCTCTCTGTTTTGCATGCACTGATATCTGTCTTGATACTTTACGAAGATAATGTAAGTTTCTTTGTTCTAAATAACTATGCTGAGACTCTCTCTTTAATATGACTTGTCCCATGTACTTTCATGGGCTGGATTGTCCTTCCTCGTGCATTTAACATATTAGATGATAACTAAACCAAACGTACTAGACCGTAGAAATGTTGCTTGTCTTAATTCAAGCTTTAGAAACTTCTAAATTCTACACCTTATGTGCAGTCTCTTGAAGACAGTGTGGCTGTTGAAAGGAAAGTCCCTGCTCGAGTCACTCTTTCAAGCATTGATGAAGTCTGTAAAAAATTCTGCACCAGGGTTGATTCACTTGCATCTCTCTGGGGTGCACCCAAGATTGTGTTCGATATACTCACAGCACAGGCAGACTTGCTATCCCTGCTTTTGAAATCTGCAAAGAAAAATCTGCCATTATCTATTTGTGCACTTGTCTTGAGAAGTGTTGGGCCTTGCCTCAAAATCCTCAGTAATTTGAGGCATTCAGATGCTATATTAAAGAAGACGATAAACCTCCTGCTTGAGGTGCTACTCTTGGTTGTGGGTTTTGGTTCAGACAGCCCAAACTCAAGTGAGATAGGACATATGCCAGCCAAAGATTTTGCAGAAATATCTGATGCGACAATTGGACTATTACCCCTTCTCTGCAACTTCATGGGGAATCCCGAGTACATGACTCTCTGCCTAACCACAGTAGACTTGATTCTCAGAAATTTTTTGACGCCAGAGACATGGTTCCCAATTATACAGAGTCATCTCCGCTTGCAGCATGTTATACTTCAGCTTCAGGATAAGAAATCCCTGACATCTGTTTCTGCAATAATGAAATTTTTCTTAACTGTTGCTCAAGTTCATGACGGTGCTCAGATGCTTCTAAATTCCGGATTTTTCTCGACTCTAAGAGCTTTGTTCATTGACTTGCCAGATGGAATGTCTACTTTCGTATCTGACAACGAAAGGGGCGGGCTGCTAGATAAGACAGAAAAACCGCAGCATATCTGGGGAATCAGTTTGGCTGTTGTTACGGCCATGGTTAATTCTCTAGGATCCGTTTCTGTGGGTGCCGAGATCGTGGAGAGCGTCATATCTTACTTTTTCTCAGAGAAAGGTCAGATGATCTCATATTATCTGTCTGCGCCGGATTTCCCTTGTGATGATCGTGAAAAAGTGAGACAAAGAACTCAACGGACATGGACTTCCCTTGCTTATCTGAGAGAAACCGAGCATACTCTCCTTCTGATGTGTGCATTAGCAAGCCACTGGAGATCATGGGTTAAAATTATGAAGGAGATGGATTCTCCACTAAGAGAAATGACTATACATCTCTTGGCCTTTATCAGCAAAGGCGCTCAACGCCTCAGAGAGTCTCATATCAAACCATCTCATCTGTTATGCCCTCCAGTAGTGAAAGAAGAGTTTGATTCCTGCAAAAGACCGTCGGTGATCAACAGCAAACACGGTTGGTTTGGTCTAGCACCGTTAGTTTGTGTCGGGAAACCCAAGCTCGGTGCTGTATCAATCTCGACTGCTCTAGCTGTTAGGGGACAAACGACAGAGCCACCTGGATGTGTTCCTCAGTCACACTTTACAGACTCGGTTGCGGTACAGATTTATAGAGTGGCTTCTCTCTTGTTGAATTTTCTGTGTTTACAAGCAGAGGGTGTTGTTAAACGGGCAGAGGAAGTGGGATATGTCGATCTTGCTCATTTCCCTGAGCTTCCAGAGCCGGAGATTTTGCACGGTCTACAGGTAATGATAACTCAAGAACGGTTGTGTGTTTTATATTGTGTCCTTCTCTGCGAAAGGTATTAGAATTTGTATTTTAAAATGCTGCAGGACCAAGCCACAGCGATTGTGGCTGAGCTTTGTGATAATTACAGAGAGGTTCCTGTTGAAGTGAAGAAGTTGTGCCTATTGCTGCTCCAAATGACAGAGATGTCGTTATATTTGGAACTCTGTGTAGTTCAGGTTTGCAGGATCCATCCAGTTTTTGGCCGTGTGGAGAATTTCTCGAAAGACTTCAAAAAGCTAGTGAAAGGTAACAAACAATTTAGTTGATGATTTAGGATATGCAAAATGGTTTGGAGGTAACATTTGCTTGTCTTTCTAATGAGCAGCTGCAGAAGTGCATGCGTACTTGAACCCGTCGATGGATTCGGTGAAGAAAATAGCTGTGTTTCTGTATCCTGGATTGCTATAGGTACGACATTTTTGTACATGGATGGAGATTGTGTTGTTTGTTCTTCACAGTAACCAACCAATCAACGTGAAACAGAATATTGTATGTAATAGTTTAGATTCCCTGGTGATTTGATGCGAGTGAGCAATGGTATTATTGGAGCAGTGACCATATGTTTGTCATCATATTATATGCTTTGATTAACGGTAGACATTATCATATGATCATCTACCCCGCGTGTGACAACTAAACAAAATGACTTTTTTTCGCTAAATGTAATGGGTCTTGCAGACAGATGATTGTCTTCTTCTGACTGAGACTACGTTCTCCACGTAAAGGCTGGCGGCCGGCCCATCAATTAGGCCACAAACCGATTTTGAACCCCAATTAGAGAATGAATTTAAATTAAACAAAGACGCCAGATGGTGAGTTTACACTAGTCCGCGGAGCAG
Organism: Orychophragmus violaceus; assembly: GCA_030180135.1. NCBI lineage: Eukaryota > Viridiplantae > Streptophyta > Magnoliopsida > Brassicales > Brassicaceae > Orychophragmus > Orychophragmus violaceus. Next base: position 110,192,713 of record CM058233.1, read on the forward strand.
CAGAATATTTTAAAACGAGAATGTGATAGGTAATATTCGGCAAAGCGACCAATTTCCTTCCATCCATGAGCTGGAGAGAGAGAGAGAGAGGGAGAAAAAAGTTTTGTTTCTTGGCGATTCTTCTTCTCTCTCGACCAATTTTTCTTCTGGTCAGGGGAAGGAGCTTGAAAGAGAATTGATTGCTGGAAATTAGAAAAGAGAAAAGCAAAATCGATACAAAATGGTGTCGGACAATGACAAGGGTTTGATATTAGCTGTGGCCTCGAGTTTCTTTGTAGGTTCGAGCTTCATTTTGAAGAAGAAAGGTCTCAAGCGTGCTGCTGCTCATGGCACCCGAGCTGGTTCGTGTCTCATCAAGCCCATATTTCTTTTGCTTCTTGATTTTGATAAATTTCATTCAATTTTGAACTACTCAATTAAGGTTATGTATTTGAATTTGATATCGGAAGAGTCTGTCTGGTGAGAGCTCATTTTGAAACCATCTCCTCAAATTGGGCGTCTGATTTGTAGTGTATTTGTTAGTTTCCTCTATCTAATATACAGATCAATCATCGCCAACACTTGTGAATTGGTTCAAATGGGAATGATATGACTTTGCTTGGTGATGCAATTGCAGGGATTGGAGGTTATACATATTTGTTAGAGCCACTTTGGTGGGTTGGCTTGCTGACAAGTGAGCGACCAACCATATGCTGCTGTTTCTTCCTAGCTTTTTTCAATCATTCTTCATTGTAATAGATACTTTCTAAATGGGGATTTTCAGTGACTTTTGGAGAAATTGCAAACTTTGTGGCTTACGTTTATGCTCCTGCTGTACTTGTCACTCCTCTTGGTGCATTAAGTATAATCATCAGGTATGTTCGTTCATGACCATTTTTCACATCTCTTTTCTTTCTGATGAACATTATCTGACAGGTATTTCACCTCTTCTTCTCTGCCTAAACTTTTATGTTTCTCTTATTTTCTAGTGCTGTTTTGGCACATTTCCTGTTAAACGAAAAACTTAGGAAAATGGGAGTTTGGGGATGTGTTTGTTGCATCGTGGGCTCGGTTATGATCGTCATACACGCACCTCAAGAGCAGACTCCCAATTCTGTTGAAGAAATCTGGAAACTAGCAATGCAACCAGGTTGCGGCCTTTGTGTCTTTCTCTTTCGCGCGCACACATACACTGTATGTTTAAGTTGCTTATCCAGGGAATAACTTACTTCTTATTCATCTTTTTTATGAGACAGCTTTTCTGATTTACGTAGCCATATCAATGTCGATTGTCATGGCTTTGATTCTTTACTGTGAACCTCTTTGCGGCCAAACCAACATTCTTGTTTATACAGGAATTTGTTCATTGATGGGTTCTCTCACAGTAAGTTCCAAGCATCTTGGATTTAGTGTTGAGCTCTATTTTCCATTTTTTTTCTTTCCCCAAAGTTTGTTTATGTTTGAATAGGTTATGAGCATAAAGGCCGTGGGGATTGCGATAAAATTAACGTTGGAGGGAATAAACCAGATTTGGTATCCAGAGACTTGGTTTTTTGTCATGGTTGCGACCATATGTGTCGTTATGCAAATGATATACCTGAACAAGGTAAAAAAAAAGGAGCTTGTACTTGTTGTATCTGTGGGATAGCCTATGATTAATATTAGTATGTTTATGTTTTGCCAGGCGCTGGACACATTCAACGCAGCAATTGTTTCTCCAATCTATTATGTGATGTTCACAACCCTCACAATTGTTGCTAGTGCGATCATGTTCAAGGTAGATAGAGAAGATTATATAGCTAGCATAAGTAATATTTTTAGAGAAAAGATACTGTTACAAGATGGTCTTTGGAAATAAAGGTTATCAATAAATGGATTTTGTACAGGACTGGGATGGGCAAGACACAGACAGCATAGCCTCTGAGATATGTGGATTCATCACTGTGCTCACAGGAACAGTTATACTGCATGCCACGAGAGAAGAGGAACAAGCTTCTACAGGAACATTAAGATGGCAAGAATCAGGGAAGAGCTTTAACGAAGAACATCTTGTAAGTTTGTACAGTCCTGAGTATTAGCAAGGTAAAACCCTCATCCACTAGACCATCTATGTCTTGAACTGAACGATGTTGGGGGTCTGAACTCAGAACATCTTGTAAGTTTGTGTAAACTCTATAGTTTTGTAATAGTATTTTTGAGGTATGTTTTGGAGCTTCTAGTACTGATTTGTTATCATTGTCCAAGAAAGAATATACATAATATTGAATGTTATAGTTATTGTTGACTTTACTATTTTCTGAATGAGAGGAAATTATGATGAGATTATTATTTAAATTCAACAATATTTTTTCTCCTTAAGAGAGAAATTAATTAATTAATTAAATATCATAAATTAATTGATCCTTATTAATCTGATAATTTTGACCATATCAATAGTTTTTATATGGTAAAAAAACTATCATTCCAGTTAGCCCTCTTTTTTTCTTTTTGGTCAGAGAGTTAGCCCTCTCTCTATCTCTGCCCCATCAATATTTTGGATTTTTTAATAATAGAGAAGTGAAAATTTGTCAGGTTTAAGGCATAGAGCCCAGTAACAACCCATTGTGAAATAAATATAAAGAACAAAACCCCATTTTAACCAAAATAGCTTCCCAGTTTTTCAGACATAGAGCCTAGTATCTGTATCTCTCTCTCTATCTTCTTTGACAACAACAAAGATCTTCACTTTTGAATAGATCAGACCAAGAAGAGTGAGAGTAAGAAATACTATAATGGATCTTCCTTCTCGTCGTGGCTCATCTTCTCTCATACTGAGCTTCATAGTTCTGCTCTTAGCTTCTACAGGTAAAACCAGTTCTTGAGTTACATACTATATTCTCTAAACTCTGTTTCAAAGTTTTAGACTTTCTTTTTCTTTATCCTCTTAGGTTCGTATGGCTCAAAGTTTACATTCGCCAATCGGTGCGGCTTCACCGTATGGCCTGGTATTCTGGCGAATGCTGGCTCACCTACTCTCTCCACCACCGGATTTGAGCTCCCTAAGGACACCTCACGCTCTCTCCAAGCCCCCACCGGTTGGTCTGGTCGATTCTGGGCTCGAACCGGTTGCACCTTCGACGCTTCTGGCTCCGGTACGTGCACTACCGGTGATTGCGGCTCAAACCAAGTCGAATGTGTCGGACTCGGCGCCGCGCCGCCTGTAACTCTCGCGGAGTTCACTCTAGGCACCGGAGGCGACGATTTCTACGACGTTAGTCTCGTCGACGGCTACAACATTCCTATGATAGTTGAAGTCGCCGGTGGATCTGGGCAGTGTGCTTCTACGGGTTGCACTTCCGATCTAAACCTTCAGTGCCCTGCTGAGCTGCGTTTCGGCGACGGAAACGCGTGTAAAAGCGCGTGTGAAGCGTTTCGGAGTCCTGAGTACTGTTGTAGCGGAGCGTACGCTACACCTTCTACTTGTAGGCCATCGGTTTACTCGGAGATGTTCAAAGCGGCGTGTCCTCGCTCCTACAGCTACGCATACGACGATGCTACGAGCACTTTCACTTGCTCCGGTGGAGATTATACGGTGACGTTTTGCCCTTCTTCCCCAAGGTAATTAAATCCCCTCGATTTTCTAATACTACTATTATTCTTTGTTTTCCACAATGTGGGGCAAAAAAAAATCGCAACTTTATCTGTTTAATGGGTTTCGTAATAATTAATCTTAGGATATACTTTTTTTTTTTGTTAAAGCTGAAATTTGTTACTCTTCTTTTGATAAAACCAACATTTGTAGAGGCAAAAAGATTCTCTTTGTTTATCAACAACCGATGAATTTTCACGAGAAAGTTTATAGCAAATATTGCAGAAAATTCCAAACTTGTTTTAAAAAACTAGCAAGTTGCCAATATAATATTTTATGTATTAGTGTTTATTTTTCTCCGTTTCTTGTGAACAGTCAGAAATCAACAAGTTACCCCACACCAGTATCAGACTCGTCGGCGACCTCACAAGGCTCGGACCCTGTGCCCGGTTCGGATACTGGTTACTCGAGTCAGGGTCAACAACAAGCTCAGGGTCAGGGTGTTGGGTACGAGTCTCAGGGTACTGGGTCGGGAGAGACAATGTTACAAGACGGATCGTGGATGGCTGGTTTAGCCATGGGAGACTCGAGCAGATTAGCCGGCACTGGACTGGCAATGCTACTGGCCGCATGTTCCTTTTTTGACTTTCCGTTTATCTTGTAGCATCATCTCTGACGTTTGTAGTTTGTTTTGCCTTTGTTTAGTTTTAGATTGTCTTGTTGATACTCAGTTTTTTTCGCGCAGGAGTCTGCAACAATTTGGGTTTTAGGTTATATTTTGCATTGAAGCTTTGTGTGTGTGTGTGCGCGCTTGTTCTAGCTTCATCTTTCTTTTGAAGATTGTTTGTTTCATGTTTGTGAAATATGTTTTTGTGATTTGATGATCTTAAAGTAGCTTTAGTTTTGATCTAAAGCACCATAAGTTAAGCAATTATCCGTTAATCGGTATCGACATTTATTGTGTTAGTTGGTCTATTTCTTAAATATTGATGGTATCAAGTATCAACTATCAAGCAGTCAAAGTTTAGTACGGTATATGATAATGTCGACAGAGCCAAGCTGGGCCTCACAGTTAATGGCTATGTGATGTCAATTATGCCACTTAGCTTTTTAAGTTACTTTTCAAGGATTTATGTTTGATTTGATGTCTCTATATGTCAGACATTTTCTAAAAATTTATAATAAACAAAAAGAAAGTTTGCACACGCCACAAATCCTAGTCGCATCTTACTGTCGCTTTTGTCTCCACCACTACATTCAACTTTTTTCCCGACAATTTGTTAATGAAATGACCAAGGTTTAAATCCCTTATTGATAACACACTATCATCTATAGTTGGAAGTACATAATCTATCGACCATATAAGATCCGCAGGTGTATGTTACAACATAACACACGTTAGATTCGGAGTCTAACATGTTTGGTCTCAGGGTCTCGAGACAGTGAGAAAGTCGAATTTACCGTTTTACCATCGTGTGTGATGTCGACTCTATACTCTCCCAAAAAGCCGAAGAAGCTGAAGGAACCATGGTCGTCCGTCGTCGCCTTAACTTCACTGGTCGTCCATTCTTGAAGCTTCTGATCCACCACGTCTCCGGCAGGAAGGTTTCTGAATTTATCGTCTGTGAGGCACATTTGGTAACAGCCGTTGGAGTGAAGTGCGGTCCATAGAATTATACCTTTCACCGATGGGTGTGAGAATCCTTCACGTAACACTTGCTCCAAATAAATTGCCTGCAAACATTTTAGTTGGTTTATTATTATGGATGTTTTTTCATATGATTTATCACCAAAATGCAGATGAATAAGTTCATTCCACTATATTAGTATTTTTCTACAAAATATGGAAAGTATATAATTTGTTGCACAAAAAGGAAAGTCTATAATTTATTACCAAAATATAAATACAAATGAGTGGTTCGTTCCATTAAAGACCAGTATCATAATTAATAGCTAGACAACCACTTGCATCCAAAATCCATTAAAAACGAGTAAATAAACCGAAAATTTTCACAACAACAACAAAACCGAAAGAGCGACGTCGGGGATTGCTTACCTGAGTCCGGTGGTCGAGACTGTTACTGATATCAATCTCGGTGAGCCATACTGGGATCTCAAGCGTCGCGAGTTTGTCGAGGTTAGCTCTCATCAGCGCCACGTTCGGCGTGGTGAAGTGACCCTCTAGCCCAACTCCGTCCATCCGTACGCCGTCGTACCGTTCGAGATCCCTGACTCTCGCGATATACTCGTCGACTGTGGACTTCTCGTCGCTGCAAGTCTCCACCACGTTAAAATCATTCAAGAACAGAGTCGCAAGCGAGTCAAGCTCACGCGCCGCCGCGAAAAACCCGTACGAGGCGTTCTTCCCCAATCGGCTTTCGTAGAAGTCAAAGTGAAGCATCTCGTTGCTGACGTCCCAGTGCACGAACTCTCCTCTGTAACGAGTCATAAGGCTCCTTATACGCCGGTCAACCGCTGACCGGAGATCATCCCTGGTTAGATTGCGAACCCAGTCGGGAGTGTATTTTGGATCTTCCCAGAAGATGTTGTGGCCACGAGCGATGATTCTGTTGGCCCTGACGAAGTTGATCATCTGATCAGCGAATGTGTAGTTGAGTTTACCTTGGTGAGGCTCCGTCGCGTACCATTTCAGCTCGTTCTCGAATACAGTAGCGTCGAATCTCTTCACGAACCACTCCTACGAAGTAAACAAGATAGTAATGAAACAGAGAGAAGACTGATCATACGCCGCCGCAAGTCCACAAGAGCAGTGGCTTACTTGGTAAGGAATGTTTCCGAGAATAGTTTTGGAGATAGCTGATCCAATGGGGAAGTCTTTAGAGATCTGCTCTACTCTCACCACTGCTCCCTCGATGCTCTCTCCGTTTTCTCCGGCCACGTGAATTGTCACTGCTCGTTTTCTCGCCTGAAAAAACGTTTTCAAGTTACAAACCCACATAAAGAATGTCTATATTAGAAAGTTTTTATTTGAAATATACGGTATGAATGAAATAAACTTGGTTCTTCTTCCATTGCTCCTGTGTGAAGGGCTGAAGAGAGGCACTCGCCACTTGTAATTGTATTTGACCATCGTCGTCTGATGTCTGCAAATATTAGGGAAATTTAGCATTTATTTGGATTCCTATGAAGCAAATCTTTTGAGCCTTGTCTAGTTATATATATGGAATCCACACCTCAAAGAAGAGGATGGAGAGTTGGGAAGGAGAATCAAGAAGGAAGCCACCTTTGAGGAAAGACCAGCAACCATGTTTGGCAGTCACAGAACCAACGCAGTTTAAAGAGGCGTTGTCTGTTCTCAGCCTTGCTCTTACACGAGCTGATGCAGAAGAGCCAGCCTCTATCTTCACCCAAACTGATATTTGTGTTTTTAAACAGTCTCAAATAGTCCACATTCATTTGGATAATAAGAAGGGATCGGAATAATACTTAACTGGAGAAGGAATAGATGGTGTTTTGCGTGAGATTGTGCAAAATGTAAGCTGGTGTGTAGCGAACACCAGAGCTTTTGAGAATGTCGTCCTTGCCTGACACAGAAGCTTCTCTGTCTTTCATCATCCCTCCATTGTAAAGTGGTTTCTCTGCTTCTGCTCTGCACTGCTCATTTCCGTTGTATTTCTTTCAGTACTTTACATATTATAGTATCTTTGATCAAAAAAAAAAAAAATACTTCATAGTATCTATCCAAAGCTGGAAACCTCTGTATAGGCAGTAGAATCGTAGAAAGGTCCATCTGTACATGAAGACTAAACAGTTAAAAATGTATGTATATTTAGCGTATGTAATATAGTATATTAGATCATATGTACCAGTTGACGAAGAAACAAGTATGAAGGCGATGAGGAGAGAACTGATGGCATAGAAAATCAAACCAGGGATGGAAGAAGAATGTTTCATCATGAGATTCAAAGCAAGCAAGAAGAACACAAAATATTGAGATTTGAAAGGGAAAAGGAGGACGGATGAAACCAAGTGTCTTGAGATGATTGTTCCCTAATTGGAAGAGTTGGATTCAGAGAGGGAACACAAAATGACAGACACAAGACAGAACCTATTTAGTGAGTTCACGTGATGATGTTGTTATACGCGAGAAGTGTGTCAAAGACTCATGTGAATTCGTGCTTTTATATATAGAGCTACTTTAGTACTACTGTGTGTTGACACGGGAGTATGCTTTGGTTACAAGTTTTTAACCCAATCAAATATCTCACGCCTGCAAAATTCAAGTGCACGCCTTATGGGACCAATTTCCTCCCAATGGGCTGGGCTCATTTCATTGCGCCCAATGGGCTAAATAAGTGTTTTAGTTCCATTTAAGCCTATTTCGAACTCTTGGGTGAGATCTCTTCTTTTTTTGGTCAGAAGGATCTATTATTAGTCATACATTATTTAATGTTTTCTTCATGCATTTTCCTAAAGAGACTAATATTTAAATGCGCGTGAAGATTAGTAATACTTATGTTTAAGCACAATATTCCATTTCTAGGTGGCGATCGTTTTCGATCATCTTCGCTTCGCCGCTTGGGCGGTGGTAGTCGTCGTTGTCACTAATCACTGTGATTAAATCAAATGCAAATTCGAGTCTCGTCGTCTTCTGCTTTTGCTACCGTCTTCACTTTCTAGCTCAACTCCAGAGCCGGAGCTTTCTTCTATATCTCTTTCAACTACCATGGCGGCGGACGACGGCGACCCCACCAAATTCGCTGCGATCTATGACTCATCCTCTCCCTCTCATCCCCTTCTCTCAAAACCCTCCACGTCCGCTCTCGATTCTCCTCGTCGAAGTGATCCTGAATCCGATCCGACCCAGTTTCTTCAGATCTCTTACAACTTTGGTCCTAGACCTTTCAAAGATATCCCTTTCCTTCTTCTCTTCGATCTCTTCGTCTTCTCCACCTTCGGTTTCGGAATCTTCTCAATTTTCCATAGGAATACTGATTACGGGAGCCCCTCTTCCTTCACTTACGATCTCACCTCTAGCTCTTGCGTCAAAAATTCCACCTTTAAGAGAGTTTCCAATAGGTACTGGGCTTCTTCTAGTGTCATGTACGGTATGATTCCTTCGTCTGATTCTGTCTTTGAGAAGGATTTGATCTGGACCCTTGTTGTAACGCTAATTTTAAGCGTGCCCTTCTGTTTTGTCATCCTGCTTTTGCTCAAACACTATACCAAGCAGATAGTTTATGCTTGTTTACCTCTCTTCGTCGTATTTCCCATCTTTTTCAATGTCTATTGGTTCGTGGCTTGTACTCTTAGCTCTTCTTGTAGCGATGCCCTCCCTCTAGCTTACAGAATCCTTGTCCTAGTCTTTGTTTTCTTGATCATCGGGATCATTGTCTGGATCATAGTTGCCAATTGGCACAGAATTGAGCTCACCATCCAAATCATCGGTGTTGCATCGGATGCCTTGTCCCAAAACTTGAAGCTTTTCGTTGTCCTGCCGTTACTGACCCTCGGGTTAGTTGTCTACTATGCGCCAATTGTGGTGTTCTTAGTGTTTGCAAGGTTTAATGGCAAGTTTGTGCCGAGAGAGTTGGATGGTGAATACTCTTGTGAGTGGAAGGAAGATTCTTGGGTTCCTGCCTATTACGCGCTTGCCATTTTAACTATGCTCTGGTCTCTTGCTGTAATGGTGGAAATGCAAGTGTATGTCATAAGTGGAGCTATTGCTCAGTGGTATTTCTCCAAGGAAGACTCAATGCCCAAAAAATGCATACGGAGTTCTTTGAGGTGATTCGCCATAAAATCTTTGTCCTTTAGTTTCTGTGCTCTGTTTGCTTACAATCAATTCTGGCACTTACAATTGATGCTCTTAGTTCAACTTTAAAACTACATTCTTGGCCGCTTTGTCTCAAATTTGTGTGTAGGAATGTCTTGCTTTGAGGTCTCTTAGTTGTGTTTGTGAACCTAAGACATGGTCTTCTTAGTATCTGGTTCTTGGGCATGTGTCTTGAGTATATGAATTGAAATCTAAGACATGGTCTTCTTAGCCTAGGCCTTATGTCTTTAATATATGAGTTGAAACTTATCATCTCATCTTGTTTGTTACTTTGAATGTGAAAAGGTATTGGCAAATTCTTTGGAAAAATATAGAATTTGCATCTGAATAGGTTGTGGTTTCTTTTGGTATCTCTTCAGGAACGCATTTGGTCAATCCTTTGGTACAATATGTCTCTCCGGAATTCTCATTGGCGTTGTCCGTGTTGTCCGAGCCATTGTGGACAATGCAAGAGAAGAGAACCCGCAAGGCATAGTGAACATGGTTCTCGGTTGCTGCGCAAACGCCTTACTTGGAGCTGTTGACTATCTCAACAAGTTCACTATCAACTTTGCTGCAATAACAGGCGAAGCCTATTGCACCTCTGCCAAAATGACTTACGAACTCTTAAGACGCAATCTACTCTCAGCTGTTTTTGTCGAAACAGTTTCAACTCGAATCCTAACCGGGATTGTCTTTGTCCTCTCAGCCGCATATGCAGTAGCGGTAAGTAAAAACTTCAGCTTCTCACTAACCAAAACAATTTCATTGTGAGAGGTACTAATGTTGGGTTTGATAATGTGCAAAATCAGACATGGGGTGTTCTGAAAGGAGTGAGCAGCTTGGGTGTAGATTCATACTTGGTGGCTATTCTGGCGTGGCTGTTACTGATAGTGGTGTTGGCTTTCTTTGTACATGTTCTTGACAATGTGATAGACACAATATATGTTTGTTACGCCATAGATCGAGACAAGGGAGATGTCTGTAAGCAGGAAGTTCATGAGGTGTATGTTCACTTGCCTATCAGCAGAAGCACAACATCTCCACTCATCCCAAATGCATAGAGGAACATGATCCCAGCTTGTTTGTTGTATCCCTATTTTTGTCTTTCCTTTGAGTTTTTAAATTCGTTTTTCACCGCTGTAATTAATTCCTGAGTAGAGTGAATTCTGGGGATTATATTGACGTTTTGTAGAGTTATGAGGTGATTGATATTGAATAAAACAGTTTTAGAAATAAACGCTAATGTGGGCTAAGTTGTATACGTGGAATCATTGGGACTAGAATTAAATAAACATTAAAATACTAGGGTCGTAAAAGAGGAAAGTAAGAAAAGAAAAGGGCTATTTAAGATGCAAGTCACGTAAATCTCTGAGGTGCCTGACTTTCTCTCTACGATACAATTTGAAGAAGCTACAATGGTTCTCGAGGTGATTTTCGATTTTCATCTGCTTTCGATTTCTTCGTCGATGATTCTTAGTTTATCACTGAGTTGAATGTTTACCTGTTGATTTATGGGTAGGCGACTATGATATGCATCGATAACTCCGAGTGGATGCGAAACGGAGATTACTCTCCCTCTAGGTTACAAGCTCAAACGGAAGCTGTCAATCTTCTATGTGGGGCGAAAACCCAGGTAAATTTGAAAAGTGGATTCGATTAGGATTTTGCTTTTGGGTTGTGATTTACGGATCTTTCTTTTTGCAATTGCAGTCGAATCCGGAGAACACTGTGGGGATCTTGACAATGGCAGGGAAAGGAGTTAGAGTCTTGACTACGCCTACTTCTGATCTTGGCAAAATTTTGGCTTGTATGCACGGTAAGTCTACTCAAAACTATTGGAAGCTGTTGTGCTTTACTATCGCTTAGGAATCATAGAGTAGTTTTGGCATCAAATTTGCTGCTTGCGCCATCTTTTCAGGCCTCGATGTGGGAGGAGAGATTAACTTAACAGCAGCGATCCAGATTGCTCAGCTAGCTCTTAAGCATCGCCAAAACAAGAATCAACGCCAAAGGATTATAGTTTTTGCTGGAAGGTACATAGTAATCTTCTTCTTCTTCTTTATTTGTGTATAGCTATCTGATGTTTGTGTTGTGCTCCTACTTTTTAGCCCAATCAAGTATGAAAAGAAGGCCTTAGAGGTGGTTGGGAAAAGGCTCAAAAAGAATAGTGTCTCTCTTGACATTGTCAATTTTGGAGAAGATGATGATGAGGAAAAGCCTCAGAAACTGGAGGCCCTCCTTTCAGCTGTCAATAACAACGACGGTAGCCACATTGTTCATGTCCCATCTGGAGCCAATGCTCTCTCAGATGTGCTGCTCAGGTATTTCTTCCTTTCCTGGAATTCTCTAGTTTCTTCGTAGATTGTAAATGGTATAATTCAAATATTGAGCTCCAGGTTAAAAAGGCATTGCTTGTGGTTTACTTTAGGTCTTTGAGCTCTGGAGTCTTGATTCTTATCAATACTACAGAATTTTAAGAACTTTGTTTTAATGTGGATGTTTTTATCTAGACAAGTGTTGTTACCACGGTGTCACTAGTTGGAATTATCTTCGTAATGTGTAACTCTTAAATTTTCATACAGCACACCTGTATTCACTGGTGATGAGGGTGCAAGTGGGTATGTTTCTGCGGCAGCTGCTGCAGCTGCAGCGGGGGGTGACTTTGACTTTGGTGTGGATCCAAATATTGATCCAGAGCTTGCTCTTGCCCTTCGGGTCTCCATGGAGGAGGAGAGAGCAAGGCAAGAGGCTGCTGCTAAGAAGGCAGCCGATGAGGCAGGTCAGAAAGACGGGGATACAGCTTCTGCCTCACAGGAGACGGTTGCTAGGACAACTGAGAAGAACGCTGAACCAATGGTTAGTCGTTAGCTACTTTGTGTGCCTAGCCTTGTTAGTATAGCATTATTATATAGCCACAGGCACATTTGTTTATATCATACACCTCTTTTATTATCGAAAATATTGGTGGCAGGATGAGGACAACGCATTGCTAAATCAGGCAATTGCTATGTCCGTAGGTGATGTAAACATGTCAGAAGCGGCCGATGAGGACCAGGATTTGGCTTTAGGTGAGTAGAGCTGTGTGGTAAAATCCTCTTTTTTTTTTGCTTGTAAATGGAACATTTCAGAAGATAAATTGGATTCCTTTGGGTGACCCTTGTATTTGTGATGATCCCTGTGTAGCTCTGCAAATGTCAATGAGTGGGGAAGAGTCAAGTGAAGCTACGGGTGCTGGAAACCTGTTAGGAGATCAAGCTTTCATATCATCTGTTCTCTCATCGGTAAGCTTTTACTTGAATAAAAGCCAGGATTTTTACAAAGGAAAATGCAAGAGAAAAGTAGATTAATGTTTGTGAACAAACAGCTGCCAGGGGTGGATCCGAATGATCCAGCCGTGCAAGCACTGCTGGCGTCTATGCCAGACGAAGCAAAGGTGCGTCATGATTGGTTTTGAACATATTTTGTGTCGGTTGATAAAGAAGATTATGTGATAATATATATGTTAAAAATGCAGCGTAATGGGGAGGAAGAGAGTAGTAGCAAAGGTGAGGATGAGAAGAAGTGAAGAAGATGGAGACAGACATATCATTGGCTCTCGATCATATGTAGAACAATCACTCTTTTTATTAATATCTAGATGCCTTGTGACCTTGTTTGTCCTCTCGTTTCATCATTAATGTTAGTACTTGGTTCACCCAAAACAAAAATCAGTTAAGCACAGCTATTGCTTCTTTTTCATCCGCGATATCTAATCTATCCATGTTACATAAATGTTGTTCCCGGAATTTGCCCTTGATATTATTAGGATTTGTAAACTTCATTAAGGATAAAACTGTAAAACAATTTATAATTGATTTATTCATACATCTTATAATATCTTTTGTTTTCCTTTTTCTATCATAATTATATCTAACGAAAATCTTTTTTCAAAAATTTAATAAAATAATAATTAAATTCGAAATTAATATTAAAATAAATATTATAAATTATTCTTAACTAAAATTTAACTTAAAGAAATAAAATCAAGCATAATTAAGTTACTAAATCAATTGGTACATATAATTATATAATTTAATACATAATTATTTTATAAATTATATAATCATTAAAATTAATAAAACGGGTTGAATTAAAATTTATACATCAACTATTATATATATCGTTAATTAAAATCAATACAAATTAATTGATAAATATAATTGATAATTTATACATCAACTATTATATATAAATTAAGATTCTCTAATTTATGATTTAATTCAAAATATATTTATAATATATTTTAATATCTTTTTATTTTGTTTCAAATATATATATATATACACATATTACGATTGATGTTTTTACGATTGTACTTTTTAGCAGGTTTTTCCATCAAACTGAAAAATATTTAATTAATTAAACGGGTTGAAAAATTAATTAGCCAATCTCGATTATAAATTTTCTAAAAAAATTCGCATATAGTAAATAATTTCAGTTGATATATTTTAAAATTAATAAAATATTAAAATCATTTCATACTTATATTATTCAAATATTTGAAGCGTCAAATTATGCTTTATGTTTGAATGAAGTTTTTAACGGATAGTTCCATCAAATTTGCAAATTATATATACGATTACAACATGTATTTTATAAAATAATATTTTAGATAAATAAAATAACAATTAAACATATACCACATAACTTTTACAATAGTTGTTTTCACATATATATTTTTTCCAAACTATGATCTTACGATACAACACAGATTAAAATATATAATGCGAAATCGTTATTTTAATCTCTTAATCCTTACGATATATCTCCTCCAAATAACACATAATTCATTTAAAAAAAAAACTAAATTGTTAACTCACTGTTTATAATGTTGGTTAAACAATTATAATCAAAATTAGATTACATAATTAAAACTCTAAACTACTATTAACAAAATGAATAAAAAGTAAAATTTGTAAAGAAAATTAAACCCGCACTTAGAAAGTGCGGGTCAAAATCTAGTAGTTGTACTTAATTCCTTTGCTCTGTTATTCAGTCGTTTTTGTTTTTGTAGTCTATTCTAAACGTTGATATTAGTCTTATAATTAATTCCAAACCGTATATATAAAGGTGTACGCAAATGGAATTGCCAAAAAGGTATGTTGTCTCTTTGATGGAGGTCGGAGCATTTGAGAGGGTACTTTGTCCTCGTCGGTAATTGTCCGGTTTTTAATATGCTTCGTCATTTTGGTTCGTGTCTTGTTTTGGTGAGAGGTTGTGGGGATTTGTTTTGTTTATGCTCTTGTTTAGTTTTATCGGATTGTTTAGATCTGGACTCTGAAATTCTGGTTTAGGCTAGTTATTTTCTCAACCAAGATCTAAGTAGCTTCTATATTATGGTTTTTATGTTGGTTGTGGGCTAGCAGGTTTGATTAGTTTATGGTTTGAGGTTCTTTGGTTAGGTCTCGGTCTCTGGTCTCAACCTTAGAGATTTGGCTCGCTTCAGAGTAGTGTTTATGTAATGCCCCGTCCACCCCTACTGGTGAGTCACCCATTCCTCTATCGGGCTCGTGGGCCCCACCCCTGTCCGACGGTCGGTGCGTTATTTTTCGTAAGCCCGACCGAGTAATTTACTGATCCTGCAATCACCACGTGATCTTTTCCCATGTGTTTTGTCCTCACACACATGCTACCACGAATCACTTCCCGGAAGGTCACCCATCCTGGGACTACTCCAGCTCAAGCACGCTTAACTCTGGAGTTCTTTCGGGCAAGTGATCGGAAAAGGTAAGCGCACTTTGGTGATATAGGTAGCCAAATTAATTCATTTAAGTCTTTCTCAAATGGGCTGGACCCAGTATGTTACAATTTAGCTATGCGGGTTCCGGCTTCGTGGTTGGTTTGTTTTAGCTCGTCTTGGTCTGCTTCGGATGGCATGGGTTCTCGGTCCTAATCTATATAATTTGGGATATTGGTTCTTGGTTCTTTGGTTCTTTGTGCATCATGTCGTCGGTCGTCGATTGGTTAATGGTGTGTTCCTTCGTCTTCTTCCGTTTGGTTTGCATACGGCTTGCTCGTGGCTCTAGGTTGAAGCCTCTTCAAAGCGTCGGTAGATCAGCCTCAATAATTACGACATTAGATGCTTCTCCGGTTTGTTCTTGTTTCATGTTTCATGAGGTTCATGCTTCTTGAGTGCCTTGGTTTGACTGATCGTGATCTATGACTCTGGCGCCTCAGCTTCTGCTTTATTCATGTGTAGCTGTTGTTTCGGTTTAAAGTTTGTCTCCTTTGTTTGGGCTCTTGATTCCGGTATCGTTGTTTGATAGCCGGCTTTAGTATTCCAAAAATGTATCCCAAAATGCATCCCAAAAATGTATTCGATCATTGTTATAAATGGAAAATATTTAGACGGAAAAAAAAAGAGCAAAGATAGAGAAAGACAAAAGAGGGTCGCAAGACTCACAGCTACTGGGTACTGGGTTCGAATCCCCGAAGGCGCAGTTTTACAAGATTAATGGAGGCAAGCTTATAAGGAAGTTTTCAGGAGCAGGTTGGCCGTTGATCGTGACCGTTGATGGATTCTCGTAGAACGGAGGTAGTATTATCTGTTAAATTGTCCTTGTAATAGTTCTCATATAATCTGTATCAGCGTTAAAAAAAAAAAAAAATCACAGCTATAACATTAAAAAAGTATATATGAAATATATAAATAAAATTAATAGAAGCTTCTATTGCTGCATCTACCTAACACCTTTGAAAAAGTCGATTTTAAAAATAAAAGGTTATATTAGAAAGAAGAAGAGGCAGGGCAGGTAGGTGCGTCTGTCTTTGTTCACTTGTGTGGTCATTTTGTTTTGGCCTTTTCCCCTATCCTCAGTTCTTCTCACCACTCCTCCTCCATCTCTTTCATTTCCTAACAATATCTTATCATATGTAAATATAGTTCAATCTCTCGAATATGTAATCACTCTACTAAAACTGAGATTAATCTCCATATCAAAATTATCAAAAAAGACATTTGAAATTTTTCATTTATTGTTGTAACCAGAGAAAAGGTCTTTATATTTATCCCTATCCAGCTTGTGATCGTCATCAGAATGATATCGTATGCATTCTTAATTAATTCCCAATTCAAGTGAACTCATCCCAATTTTGTAATCATGCATAACTTATTAAGATATTTTATTGTCTTACACACACCATTTCATTTGTGTTTTGTAGAACAATGGATCATCTGGTGCTGTAATTATCACCAAAATATATATTAACTACACTTTGCAGCGATCGCTAATAATCCTTTTATCAAATATGGATGGTTATATGTATTATTGTCAGCAACTTATCGATCACGTAATGAATATTTTATAAGAAAACAATGTAGGAGTGTCAATTATAGTAGGAGGGAGGTTCCTTCGAAGTTTTGTGCAGATTAACGAACATATGTATCCAACACCGGTTTAATTAATAAGCATCTTATGATAAAAAAAAAAAACACTGTTTTTTTTTTTTTTGATTAACCTGGGGGTATCCCGAGCCTATAGAAGGCCCAGACTAATCCCCAAGGAGAGGTGCAGCCCACGGATAGACCCTCTCTCCGGATCTGCAAATGGGCCGTAAGCAATGGGCCCATATCCGTGTGGGTGAGCAGAGGAGGCATTTTTGTTTCCGCCTGGGCTCGAACCCGGGAATGGTGTTTACCACCCCGAACCCCTCAACCACTTGCACTACCTCAACCGCTCAACACTGTTTTATTTTACGCGTCACTCTTTAAGTTCAAGTTCTTATTTCAAGGCATGTGTCTACATTCAATGATATATTTTTCATCTACATGCATGCATATATATTGCAAGCATGTATGTGTTTATAATCATATATGCATGCATGTGGATATATATGTATGAATATGTGCTTTATATATATGGCAAGTGGACAAAGAGATCAGGAGGAAAGGTTGGTATATAGGTTGGTAAGAAGATGGGTAGTAGTGAGAAATAAATTGAGTTTGGTACAAGAAATCAAGGGTCCATTCCATTGGTTGTTGTTGTTGCTTTCCCTTCATTTATGTTTTCTTTCTTTTCCTTTTATATATCTAACATTATTAATTTCTCCCATACATCCTCAACTTATCTGCAAACCTCACTCTCCATTTGTCATGAATCAGTTGGATTTATTTCCATTTCATATTCTTCAATTCGCACGTAGATCTTATACTAGAGAGAGCAACTTAACAAGATATCAACTCTATATAATTAATCTAAGTATTATGTAATGAAACCATATATTACTATAATAATCCTTTTCTCCTTATTTGGCTTATATATATCTCCAACATTGGATAATGAGTTTTTTGGGCGACCAACCTATTACTACATAAACTAATCTCAGCCATGTAAGAAATAACTATTTATTACAAGTTCTGTTATGCGATTTTTTTCTTTCTTTTAATACACTGATCATATAGAGTGGAGATCGATTTACAACCTCTAAAACGTTTAAATACTATTAGTACTCAAACTCTATATGAAAATTTGATCACCTAAAATTCCTATATAGATCCGGTACGTATTTAATATTTTTTTTTGTAAGACTAATTTCTTTTCTTAAATTTTTTTTGATGAGTAACAAAAATATGTTATACATATAGTTTAAAATCTGCCAACAGTAAAATTTGTCATACAAAGAAGAATATACCTTCAAATTCTCTAGGCAAAAAGAAGAGTTTGTACACTTACGCGCCTAGCTTACCTAGATTTGACAATATTATTTCATCTCCAAACCAAAAAGAGAAGTGGTCTCTTTCTTCGCCAACCCTAAAAAATCGAAACCGTTGCTCATGTCATTGCCGCTGCTACCTCCCACTACATCGCATTTGCACTCCATCCCTTTTATCATCCCTAGACTGCAACTGAAACATCGGGGCCCTGTTGACTTTACTTGACGACGATCAACAACATCAGGAAGGCTTATTCTGAGCTCAAGATTCAAATCTGGCAACTTTTCTTTACTTGGCCACTCATCTTTTTCTTCTTTGAACGTAAGCATTGATATTTTCTCTGAATTTCCAGGAAAACTTGTGGTTTCTAGCTGGAAAGTCTCCATATTTGGAGTAGAAGTGAAGGAGATATTAATGGTGTTACTACTCGTGATTGCTTCTAGTTGTGTAGGTTTAGAATCCTGCGAAGCTGGTGATGATTCTTGGATTGGTCTATGGGTCGTTGGATCAATCCCTCTGTTTATAAGCTTTCTTCGTATATGTGTGTTCCAATAGTTCTTTATCTCGTTATCTGTTCTTCCCGGTAATCTCCCAGCAATAAGCGACCATCTATCAACAAAAATAATATATCTACAAGTTTAGACATGGAAATTCCAACCTTTTTTTACATGAATTATTAATAAAACTATATATTAATTAATTAAGTGGACTCACTTGTTGCCAAGAAGGCTATGGAGCTTGATGATGAGCTCGTCCTCTTCTTCGGTGAAGTTTCCACGCTTAAGGTCAGGGCGGAGATAGTTGATCCAGCGGAGACGGCAGCTTTTGCCACACCGGAGAAGGCCAGCGGCTTTGGGGAGAGATCTCCAGCAGCCTTCACCATGAGCTTTGATGTAAGCTATGAGCCTCTCGTCCTCTTCTTTCGTCCATGCTCCTTTGTTTGTGTGAGCTTTCTCACAACACGGTGACCTTCCCATACTACTTTCTTTCTGTTTTGTAGGTTAGATCTTATTTCTTGATATGCAAATCTTACATATTATATAAAGAGGTGTGAATTGATCAAGTGTGTTCTTGGGATTATATATATTGGGGATTGGCTTTTAGTGAGGGTTTAATTAGGCTAAAAGGGTATAAAGGGATCGAGTTGTTTTTTTGTGTAGTGGAAGAGGATTGAAGCATTTGGTGGGACACTTGGATTTTGGGTTTGGTTGAAGGTTCAAAGCTTTGGTGTATAGTTTATATAAGGGTTTTGACTTAAAGCTAGAAAGGGATACATATAGATAAATGCAATTGCTTCTAGATGATATAGGAGAGAGAGAGAGAGAGAGAGAGAGAGAGAGAGAGAGAGAGAGAGAGAGAGAGAGAGAGAGAGAGAGTTGAAATTATAATTGCTTCTAGATGTGAGTTGGTGGGATGGATTTGAATGAGTAGTGTATGGTGGCCTTTCGTTTTGGTACAATAAGTGAGCAGCTTGACATATTTGGCATCATTGTCTTTTGAGAAAGTTATTTTTTTAATAAACATGACAACAATTTAATAGTATTTTATTGCCAAACAAACATTAACCAGAGAAAAGTATCTTATTTGTACAATATCGCTACTTTGTAATACGTATATTCAAATGATTGAGCAATTTTTTCTTTCTTTTTCTTTTTCATTTGAACTGAAAAAGAGTTTCATATTTCATATTCTAAACAATCTTTTGAAGATATTAGTCGTCATATCATTAACTTGAACCGAATTAATTAGTACATCCGGTAGTTTTACTAATTTTTGCATGTTTTAAACGCATGGTCAAGTTTGTAATAGAAGCAGAAGAAATAACAAATCAATTATGCATAGAAATACATTTGGTAGTAATAATAATGAAGAGAAGAGGGTGATTAAGTTTTGGAGGTAGGTAGGTGGTAAAGTTAATGAGTGATTTATGCAAGTGCAGGTCAACTATAGGCTCTGGTCAACAGTTTCTTCTTTAGTATATAGACTGCATTAGGCTAATTTCTTTTCTATAATTATTAATATACATATATAGGTCTTAATCCTAATTATATATACAATCACTCGCTCAACAAAGCATTATAGTAAATAACTAATTGTATGTGTGGGCGTGGGGTATAACTTACACAAAATATATGGTTTTAAATATTTCTTCCCAACGCTAATGGTCATGCTTCTTTTATGTGTCTACATAAAAACAAATATACAACAAGAACCACCAAAACAGAATATACATATATAAATCTTTTGGATACTAATAAGAATGTGCCTTCTAGAACCTTGACTCAGAATGGTTTTCTCTAACCAATCTCTTTTAATTAATTATTTATTTTTTAACTAGAGAGACTTGAAAACCAAGACATAACAAATATTCTAGAAATGGTTTTAACCTTTATTAATAACACTAATCGTATATATCACGTATACTTTTTCGTAGAACATGATGATAAGTTGATAACACTGATCGTTTCCATCGTATATTTGTAACAATGATGTGATTATGTAAGAACACACAGTAGTTGAAAGATGACAGTGTATATATATTTAGTAGAATAATACATTGGTTATCTTTTTATGTATGCGTACCTGTATATAGATGTGTTAAACAACAAAAGTTGAACTAAAATTTGGTAAGTTAGGTGGAAATTTTCAGAAGACTTTAAAAAGATGAGAAAAAAAAAAAAAAACGAAAAAGGAGAGAGTTGTTGGATGTCAATATTTTAAATCTATTGGTATATAATCACTCACCTCATGCATGATGATGGCGCTCTTCTAGAAGGCTAGCTAGGTTTCTCATCTGATGCCCAAGATTCTTTAAATCAGCAACATAAGTTATATATACTCATTTACATTTGAATCAAATCAAACCTCAAATCACCTTTTTAACATTCACCAAATACCCTAATTAATTGTTTTCTTGATCTATTTTATTTATAGTGAATTAAAACTAACTAGGCTCGCTCAACTATAAATAAAAACACTACTGCAAAGAGCGTTTTAAACATCATAAAACATAATAAAGTTCTGATGAATTATTCCTTTTTATATATATTGTAATAGAATAACATTTTTATAGTATTAATTTATGGCCTAATGGGATTGTAAATTAGATGACGTGGATGAAATAGCGATGGGTGATATGATTATAACAATAGTAACATTTTCTTTTGTCAAATATACTGTAGATGTTCTATAGTACTACTGTACTACTAATTAATTTTGTCACTTTCTTGACGTAAATTATATGTTTAAGAATTGGATAATTATATATTATTATCATTATTTAGGTCCGTATGCGGTTGGGGACGTGGGATTTGGTTCACCTTCCACTTTTATATATATATATATATATTTTTAAAGGAATGGATTCCTTTGTTTGGTGTTTTAAATGCTAACGATGCATTATCTAAAGGTAAAAATAGATATATAATTTTGTTGGTCTCGTAACAGTTGTGATAAACTAGTATGGGATTTCAATTTTAGCAGAGTAAGATTAATTACTACTATGATCTGTTTCCCTTGCGAATACGTTAAGATATATAAACTGGATGGTTGGTTGGTGACGGTGGAGGATTAATAAATAATACATAAAAATTGTCACAATCACACATATCTACTTATATATAAACTAGGTTTCTGGCCCGTGCGTTTGCACGGGCTTTTTGTTTGTTTAGTAATTTCTGAATAAAAATTTATGTCATAGTATAAACAAAAAAAAAATATAAGAACAAAAATAAATATTGATTAAATTTTTTTGACATAAAATAAGATAAATACGAAATTATTATATTGAAATTTCTCCTTAATTTGGAAATTCTTAGTGGCAAATCAATGCAAAGCATGTGTATACTTGTGTGTGTTTATACGACCGTAAGGGTGGGAAACATTATTCGTTGTGGTGTACCTAACATGGATCAAGTTAATACATTATAGCCATAGGATATTTTACACAAATTGTTGACAAAAAATATTGAAACACTATACAAAACATCATGAATAGAGCTAACCGTAACCTTAAAGCCAGCAGTCAAGTTGATTAGTGTTCTAGGTTCTAAGTTTCTGCAAGTAAACAGAAGGTTGGCCTAAAAAAATGTTATACAAAATTGCATCACATATCAACTTTTTAAAAAGACTGCAATGAAAGCTTTCAGTAATACATTATAGACATGATCCCATGAAGCATAAATTCTCTTTGCAGGAGAGAGGTGTTAATATTGTAAATCGTAAGCTTGCCTATGCTTTGAGTAAAACATTATAGCCATTATATATAAATTTTTTAAAAAGACTGCAAGTGAAAGTTTCGAGTAATACAATATATATTACAAATAAATACATTAACGTTCGAGTAATACACTATAAACGTTATACAAAATTGCATCTCTTTTTTTATCACTCGGGCATTCTCAATCTTTTGATTCCATGGTCTAGGTTTTTTTTCCTGACCATCTTGTTTATGGTTCTTATACTTAATTCCATTGAAAAATCTCATATGATGTTGTTTACCTTATCATCCACAAGAATCATATCAAGATCAGTGTGAACTCCACGTCTTTCCGGTTTCTCAAATCCCCAAAGCCGACCAATCCTCAGTTTTATCTTATACGGTTCAGTTCGGCGGTAGAAAAAAGCTGAGAAATCGGTGTGAAATCTAGAGGCATCCGAAAACAGAAAAACCATGATCATGAGAACACAAATTTTAAAAACACATATGGTACAAAGAAGTCATATAATAGGCTGCATTTTAGAGAGAGATTGATTCAATATACAACAGTTTCTTTAACCAAGTATCTATTTCAGCTTTCAAGTTCAGCAAAAGAACAATTATATGAGTTAACATGCTTGTAAGACATCACAAAGCTAGCTCTCTCAACTGCACTAAGAAAAATTCTACTGTAAAACACTCAATAGTATCAGCAATAACTTCCATCAGAGTAAATATACGCTGCATCACTTACATCAAAAGAAAACACACAGGTTGTCAAGAGATACATAAGTTGATCAATTGAAAATCTAATGTTATGGTTCATTCGATTAAAGATCAAGCAGATTCCTTAATTCCATAAAAAATCAGAGAAAAAAACGAACTTGAATTCAAGCTAAGGCTCAGATGAGCAGCACCCAGAACTAAAATTGAAAATCTAAGCCACCAAAATTACCTAAAAATCTTTGCCATCTGAGACCATGATCATGAGAGCACAAATTCTGAAAACACAAAAACTGAATATAACTCAATTTACCTTTTAGAAATAGAAGCTATAAGTGCAGTACCTGCTATGGGAGATAAACAAAAAGAATGATGTAAGGAACAATTTTTTCACAAAAGAAAAAAGAATGATCACCAACGCTTCTTCACCAACATTGAACGATTTTACAAAATAAAATACAAAGGTGGAGATCGTTAGATGTGGAGGAAATAGAGAGAGAATCTTCACATACCCGTAATTTAAAATCATTCAGCAAGTCAAATTGATTTCTACAATGAGAAGAATCATCCGAGGAAGAACAACTCCTCCTTGGAATCGGAGTAACATCTTCACTCGTCATCTTCTGAATGATAATCCCAAGCTGTCAATATCTAATACACATAAAAAATCCTTTAGCCATCATACAAAGTCAATTTCATTGAACGCAGGGAAGAGCGACGAACCTTAAAAGAGAGAGCTTTGTCGAATTTTTTTGGAATATTGAGTAGAGACGAACTTCGAATCAATTGATTAGACAAAGAGGGATCAAAAACCCTAAAATTGACACAAACCCAGTTGATTTTGATCGAAAATGGTATCACCCAGAGAGAAAATACCTCCCCGACTCGTCAGCATCTCTCCTCCCACTGCCTTCTCCGGTTGCCTCTGATCCTCGTTTCATCGTCCTTCTCTTCAACGAAAGACCTTTACAGAGAAAAATCTATCAATTTCAGGGCAATATAAAGGAGGTTTGAATTAAATTAAAGAACTTACAGATGCAGTTATGGAATTTTGTCGATTTTAGAGATGGAGAAAGAAGAGATAGTGGACATAGTGGTGGAGAAGAAAAGTATCGTCTCTCTTCAGATAGATTTTTTGTCCAAAAAAAAAACCGAAAACGATAACCAAAATTTTTAGAAAAAAAATGAAATATAAGAAAGAGAAATCGTCTCGTGGATCGTGGCTTAGTGATGAAAGAAAGCTATCTGAATTTTTTTTCTTTTTCGATAAAGCAAGTTTTTTCATTAGTAATAAGTTTTAGAAAATAATTAAAAGGGAAAAAAGGACAAAACAAACTGAGAGCATGACACCTCAGCTTTGTACAGGTGTCAAGAAAATAGATAGACAGTTAATAGGGATTTTGCTAGTGAATTATAGATAAAACGATACGTATATAAATCAATAGAGTGGAAATAATCTAATATGTAATAGAGATAGATAGAGAGGTCTACATCCACCAAGTGTAGTAGATAAGTAGTGTGATTGTGCCTACTCTTTTTTCAGTTGAGATACTTTTGTTCATTTCTTTGATGATCCTTTTATTACTTATCTCTAATTCCTGCAGATGCGTTGAAAATATGTTATACAAAAGCACTGTTTTACAGCAAGAGAGTAAAAAATACACTAAACCATGTCAACGTATACACTAAACCATGTCAACGTTATGACAAAGTTTTGGAGGAGACTAGTCCAATTAGGGTGGCTTTCAAAGTGCTCGTTTGTGAAGGCTCTATAAATTATAATGGGCTTTTAAACCCATGCATTCTTGCAGATCTCTTTACTTGCTGGACGGGCCCGGCCACAATGAAGCAATATATCTCGTAATGTGTAAAACGATATCGTATGAAGCTTGATGGAGTAAACGAATCACACGTAGTAAATGGATCCGCGTGTCCGAAAAGCGGGACGGAGGAAAAACGGTATCGTATTCGCCTTGCTCCCCTTCGATATATATACTTTTTTTTCTTGTTTGTTTCCTCATATTATTCCCAACACACTCGATTCGATTGATTAGGGTTCTCTAATCGTGTGCAATAAAGAAATCTAAGATCCATCCTCCTTCCTTCTTCTCTCGATTCCCCTTTGTTAATTCCGTTTGAATTTTGCATCATCAAAGGCTTTGCATCTTTCTTACTGCCTCCGATCGAGGTTCTTCTTCTGGGCTGGCAAATTAGGGTTTGGTTTTAGCTTAATTCGATCGGTTTTTGGATCAGTTGAGATGCAAACGAGTGTCTGATCAGAATCTCTCCATTGGAGAGAGAGCAAATCCCACACTCGGGGTTTTTTTCCTTTGTATGGAAACTCGGAGCCGCAAGCGGGCGGAGGCGACCTCAACTGCCCCATCTTCTTCTTCTTCTCCTCCTTCAGGTCCCACTACCCGCAGCAAACGCGCTCGCCTTTCTTCTTCTTCATCCTCCTCACTCGCCGCTACCACTACTGCCCCTTCCTCATCCACCCGCTCTCGTTCTTCTCGCTCCTCCACCGCCACCGCTGCTGCTCCCACTCCCATGGACACCTCCACCGACTCTTCTGGATTCCGTCGCGGCGGACGAGGTAACAGGGGAAACGACAACAGTAATTCTGACAAGGGAAAGGAGAAGGAGCATGACATTAGGATTAGGGACAGAGAAAGAGAAAGAGACAGAGCCAGAGAACAGCTCAACATTGACGCTGCCGCTGCTGCTGCTGCCGCCGCTGACGAGGATGACGACAATGACAGTGAGGATGGCAACGGCGGATTCATGCATCCCAACATGAGTTCTGCTAGCAGTGCTTTACAAGGTTTGCTAAGGAAGCTTGGAGCTGGACTGGATGACTTGCTTCCTTCTTCTGGCATCGGCTCAGCTTCCTCTTCCCACTTAAATGGCAGAATGAAGAAGATACTCTCGGGCTTGCGTTCCGAAGGAGAAGAGGGAAAACAGGTCGAGGCTCTTACCCAGCTCTGCGAGATGTTATCCATTGGGACCGAAGACTCCTTAAGCACCTTCTCTGTTGATTCCTTCGTCCCAGTTCTTGTTGGTCTACTAAACCATGAAAGCAATCCCGACATTATGCTTCTCGCAGCCAGGGCTCTTACCCATCTATGTGATGTCTTGCCGTCTTCTTGTGCTGCCGTTGTTCATTACGGGGCTGTTTCATGCTTTGTCGCCAGATTGCTAACCATAGAATACATGGACTTGGCCGAGCAGGTTCGTTATCCTAGCAATTTTTGAACTTTTATCTAAAATCTCGAATAATATATCGTGTGGTGTGGTTTATGTTGCTTTTGCTGAAATTGAGAATCACTTTGTATTAGAACTCACCCAGTTGCTACTTGCTACACAATGTCCAATGTTTTAAATTTGCTCAATGATCTATCTTGAAATTTGACTCGTGTTCTAATTGTGTTTTCATCAGTCTCTGCAAGCTCTCAAAAAGATATCTCAGGAGCACCCAACTGCTTGTTTGCGAGCTGGTGCTCTTATGGCAGTGCTCTCATATCTTGATTTCTTCTCCACTGGAGTCCAGGTGGGAAAATTTGTAACTTATCTGCTATTTTATGCTTTACATATTCGTGAATCTAATGCACATATTTCTTGGCTTCTTGTAGCGTGTAGCACTATCTACTGCTGCAAATATGTGCAAGAAATTACCTTCTGATGCATCTGATTATGTTATGGAAGCTGTACCATTACTGACAAACCTTCTTCAGTATCATGATTCAAAGGTAATTGACCTTCTTGTAGCTATAACATGGCACTTTCTAGTTCCACTCTTGCCCCATTTTCCTCCATAATTTGTTCGTATGGTGGCAGGTTTTGGAATATGCTTCTATTTGTCTTACTCGAATTGCTGAAGCATTTGCATCGTACCCTGAGAAATTAGATGAATTATGCAACCATGGCCTGGTGACTCAAGCTGCATCTCTTATTTCCACTAGCAATTCAGGAGGTGGACAAGCATCTCTCGGTGTTTCAACATACACGGTATGAGTAAATTCTTTGGTATTTTCTCTTTACCTTTATTCACAAGATGACATTTCACCATATTTTGCATAGGGGTTAATTCGATTACTTTCCACCTGTGCGAGCGGATCACCTCTGGGATTCAGGACATTACTTCTTCTGGGTATTAGTAGCATTCTTAAGGATATTCTGTTGGGTTCTGGTGTCTCTGCTAATGCTTCTGTATCCCCAGCACTGAGCAGGCCTGCAGATCAGGTACTGTGTTTTACTTATTGAGATCACTAACTTTCTTTTGTTGGATAGCTGATTAAATAATGCTAGCTTTTATATAACTGGTATACAGTGAGATGGTTATATAACTACAAATCGATCACTTGGATTTATGATCAGTTCTCTATTTCAGCTTTAGTTCCCTCATTTTCATTGGTTGCCATATTTTACGTAGGTAATTGTTTAGTGTATACTGTATAGATCATAATATATGTACAGGTCTTTTGAGCTTTATGTATGTTGTAGCAGATGGCTCAATGTCCAATGCTTGTTTTCTGGTTTTATGTTAGAGGTGGTATAGAGAGAAGCGGTTCATCATTGTGCTTATTTGTTTTTTTAGCCCATGGTTCGCTAATTCTTACGCATGACCCTGTGAGGTCTTTTGTTTTCAGAAATGTTTCGGGTTCTAACCTTTGTTTTGTATCCTAGATATTTGAGATAGTCAACCTCGCGAATGAGCTCCTCCCTCCATTGCCAGAAGGAGTTATCTCCCTTCCTACTAGCACAAACACTATGGTGAAAGGTTCAGGCCAAAAAAAATCTTTACCAAGTACTTCAGGAAAACAAGAAGATGCTCTAAAAGTTTCACCTAGAGAAAAATTACTTGGTGATCAACCTGAACTTTTGCAGCAATTTGGATTGGATCTTCTTCCAGTTTTAGTGCAGGTAATTTTTGTTGTTGTATTTGCTACAAAATAATGTTCATACTACGTGCTGTATGTCTAACTATCCTTGCTTTCTTTCCAACAGATTTATGGTTCTAGTGTCAATGGTACAATTCGCCATAAATGTCTCTCAGTTATCGGAAAGTTGATGTATTTTAGCACTTCAGAAATGATTCAGACTCTAATTGGCGACACAAATATATCGAGGTATACTGTTTATGATTAAATTACTTCACATAACATTGGGGGCAACATCTTACATTTTTTCCTATTTAGCTTCTTGGCTGGTGTCTTAGCGTGGAAAGATCCACAAGTCTTGGTTCCTGCTCTACAAGTTGCTGAAATTCTGATGGAAAAACTTCCTGAAACATTCTCGAAAGTGTTTGTGAGGGAAGGGGTAGTTCATGCTGTAGATCAACTTGTTTTGGTTGGTAAACCTATATCTCATGCTTCACCTACTGATAAGGAAAATGACTGTGTTCCTGGATCTGCACGGTCTAGGCGTTATAGACGGCGAAGTAGTAATGCCAATTCTGACGGAAATCAATCAGAAGATTTTAAGAATTCTGCGTCCGTTAACATAGGTGCAAACCATAATTCCCTGGAATCACCTACAGCTAGCTTCATGCTGAGGGAAACAGTCAGCTCCTGTGCCAAAGCATTCAAAGACAAACACTTCCCGTCTGATGGTGGAGATCTTGATGTTGGAGTTATAGATGATCTCTTACATCTGAAGAATCTTTGCACGAAGCTGACTGCTGGTATAGATGACCATAAAGTGAAAGGAAAGGGAAAATCTAAAGCTTTCGGGCTAGGCATTGGCGATTTTTCTGCTAGCAAGGAAGAATACTTGATTGGTGTCATTTCTGAGATACTTGGCGAGCTAAGCAAAGGGGATGGCGTCTCAACTTTTGAGTTTATTGGCAGTGGTGTGGTTGCAGCATTGCTTAATTATTTTTCTTGTGGATACTTTTCCAAAGAGAAGATCTCCGAGTTTAATATGCCCAAACTTCGCAAGGATGGGCTCAGAAGGTTCAAAGCTTTTCTAGAAGTCGCACTTCCTTCTGATGGTAATGAAGGAAGGATCCCTCCAATGACAGTTTTGGTTCAGAAACTTCAAGATGCGTTATCTTCACTGGAACGCTTTCCTGTCGTCCTTAGCCATCCCTCAAGGTCACTAAGTGGAAGTGCTCGTCTCTCATCTGGATTGAGTGCTTTGGCACATCCTTTAAAGTTGCGATTATGCCGTGCACCTGGAGAGAAGACACTACGTGATTACTCCTCCAATATTGTTCTTATAGATCCATTGGCAAGCATAGCAGCGGTGGAGGAATTTCTATGGCCCCGAGTTCAACGTGCCGAATCTGGTATGAAGCCAGCAGCGCCTGCCGAAAATACAGAGCCCGGCACATTACCTAGCGGTGCTGGTGTTTCATCACCATCCTCGTCAACTCCAGCTTCCGCCACTCGTCGTCATTCTTCTAGATCTCGATCGTCAATTAACATAGGTGATACCTCAAAGAAAGAACCTGTGCATGAGAAAGGTACTAGCTCATCCAAAGGAAAAGGTAAAGGTAAAGGCGTTATGAAGACGGCTCAGGCGGATAAGGGTCCTCAAACAAGGAGCAGTGCTCAAAGGAGAGCTGCCCTTGACAAAGATACACATATGAAACCAGCTAGCGGAGACTCCAGCTCTGAGGTATGTTATTTGGATTACATGGTTGTTTAATTTTCTTATGTCATATGATTTTTGTGGTGTGAGCTGCTTATGCAGCACTATTGTACTCGTATGCCTTGCAGGATGAGGAATTCGATATATCCCCCGTTGACATTGATGATGCCTTGGTGATTGAAGAGGAAGACATTTCTGATGATGAAGATGATGATAACGAAGATGTAAGTATTCCTTCTTTTTACAGTATGTACATTACACCTCGAAATTATTTCTCTTGCTAACAACATGAAAGATAGTAAATTTGGCAATAATGCTTGCCAGCTTCCGTATGCCTGGAACCTTTCCTTTTAGAACTGACCAAGAGAATTAGTAGCTTTATATCACTAATTTTCATATTTATCTGGCTGGTATCGATCAGTGTTGCTTCGTAGCTTACATGTGTTCTTGATTTCAGCAATAGTTTAACAGTCATATGTATAAATTCATTTCCAGGTCCTGGATGAAAGTCTTCCCATGTGCACGCCTGATAAAGTGCATGATGTGAAATTGGGGGACGCAACGGATGATGATTGTGCCGGTCTGGCAACTAGCGGCCAACAGATGAATCCAGCTTCGGGAGGAACTAGTGGGGCAGCAGCAGCAAGGGGATCTGATTCTACTGATGCTGGCATTGGGAATTCTTATGGTTCTAGGGGTGCACTCTCCTTTGCGGCTGCAGCGATGGCTGGGCTTGGAGCTGTCAGTGGTAGAGGTATCAGGGGAAGTAGAGACCTGCATGGGCGTACCCTATATCGAAGTTCCGATGAGCCCTCGAAGTTGATATTTACTGCGGGAGGGAAGCAACTTAGTAGGCATATGACGATTTATCAGGCTGTGCAGCGGCAACTTATGCTAGACGAAGATGATGATGACAGGTTTGGTGGCAGCGATTTCATCTCAAGTGATGGAAGCAGATTCAGTGATATTTACACCATCATGTACCAGAAGCCGGACAGCCAAGTGAATAGGTTGTCTGTTGGTGGAGCAGGTTCGACAACACCATCAAAATCCGCAAGATCTGCTACCACCAATTCTAGCGCAGAATCCCAATCATATAGGGCATCTCTTTTGGATAGTATCTTACAAGGGGAGCTTCCGTGCGACCTTGAGAAGTCAAATTCTACATATAATGTTCTGGCGCTGTTGCGTGTATTAGAGGGATTAAATCAGCTTGGCCCTCGGTTAAGAGCCCAAACTGTTTCTGACCGTTTTGCGGAGGGTAAAATTACAAGTCTAGATGATTTGAATACAACCGCTGCTAAGGTTTCTCATGAAGAGTTCATCAACAGCAAACTTACACCCAAATTAGCTCGACAGATCCAGGATGCGCTTGCTCTGTGCAGTGGAAGTCTTCCCTCTTGGTGCTACCAGTTGACTAGAGCATGCCCATTTTTGTTTCCGTTTCAGACCCGAAGACAGTATTTCTATTCAACTGCTTTTGGGTTGTCTCGTGCATTGAATCGCTTGCAGCAGCAGCAAGGTGCTGACGGCAGTGGGTCTACAAATGAACGAGAGATGAGAATAGGGAGATTGCAGCGCCAGAAGGTTCGTGTATCCCGAAATAGGATATTGGATTCTGCTGCCAAGGTTATGGAGATGTATTCTAGCCAAAAAGCTGTGCTTGAAGTAGAATATTTTGGTGAAGTTGGTACTGGTCTGGGCCCTACACTTGAGTTTTACACACTCCTAAGCCATGATTTGCAAAAGGTTGCCCTTGGGATGTGGAGATCAAATTCGGGTGACAATGTGTCTATGCAAATTGATAGAGATGAGAATGAAGAAGGGAAATCATCTGTAGCTAGGGACAGAGATATAGTTCAGGCACCACTTGGGTTGTTCCCTCGACCATGGCCTTCAACAGCTGACGTATCTGAAGGTAGCCAGTTTCATAAAGTTATTGAATATTTCCGCCTTTTAGGGCGCACAATGGCAAAAGCACTTCAAGATGGCCGGCTATTGGACGTCCCATTGAGTACAGCGTTTTATAAGCTTATTCTTGGTCAAGTGAGTTTTTTTTTTGTTTTTACTATGAGTGATTTGTTTTGTTTAAGAATGGAATAGTGGTTTCTACGTTTTCACCTTTGTTAGTAATTGCCTCTTTTATATTTCTCACTTGAGCAGGAGCTTGATTTGCAAGATATTATATTATTTGATGCTGAACTGGGCAAGACATTGCAAGAGCTTCGTGTTCTTATTGGCCGCAAGCACTATCTGGAGGAAGTAGGTGGTGACAATTGTAGCCCAAGTCCTGATCTATCTTTACGTGGATCCCGTATTGAAGATCTCTGCTTGGACTTCACGCTACCTGGCTATCCTGAATACATTCTGAGACCAGGAGATGATATTGTACTGTCTAAGCTTACATCCCATGTCTTATTATTCTTTTAGTCCTTGTCCTTGTCCTTGGTTGCTGATGCCGTGCTGTTTTTGTTCTGTTACAGGTTGATATTAATAGTCTTGAGGAGTATATATCTTTGGTCGTTGATGCTACTGTCAAGAGAGGAGTTGCCCGGCAGATGGAAGCCTTCAGATCTGGGTTCAATCAGGTTAGCAGTTTAACAGATTCCCAACTTTGTTTCCTTTCCATGTTGCCTTTGGCTTCTTAATAGTATAGAAAGAGTGGTTTATGTTGGTTCGAGATTTTCTGTTGTCTCTGTTTTAGTCTGACCTCAACATTTTCCTGAAATTTAGGTCTTCGACATAACATCTCTACAAATATTCACCCCATCCGAGCTGGACTACTTGTTGTGTGGTCGTAGAGAGTTATGGGAGGTGATTTTTCAACTTTTTAGTTTCCCTTTACCCAGGAGACTTGAATCCACTAGATATAGTTTCATTTCTAAAACCTTATTTTTTCTGGCAGGCGGAGACTCTTTCTGAACATATCAAGTTTGATCATGGTTATACTGCAAAAAGTCCGGCAATTGTTAACGTATGTTTCTTTTCTTTTTACACTCAGCCTTTGCTTCTTCAC
Source organism: Orychophragmus violaceus (assembly GCA_030180135.1). Classification (NCBI taxonomy): domain Eukaryota; kingdom Viridiplantae; phylum Streptophyta; class Magnoliopsida; order Brassicales; family Brassicaceae; genus Orychophragmus; species Orychophragmus violaceus. The sequence continues at coordinate 110,225,259 of CM058233.1, forward strand.
TGCTGATTTCTTTTTGACTCTGATTTTCATCCCGTTGTAGTTATTGGAGATAATGGGAGAGCTTACAGCAGATCAACAGAGGGCTTTCTGCCAATTTGTAACTGGAGCTCCTAGGCTTCCTCCTGGTGGCTTAGCTGTTCTGAACCCAAAGCTGACGATTGTGAGAAAGGTAAGAAAGCTTCACTTATATATATCGGAATACATCTACACAGGATCTTCTTTTGGTAGAGTTCTTAAGAATGAGTTGGGTCTTACTTTCTTCAAGTTGTTATGTATATGGGTTTCCCATGGGATTTTAAAATTGCTGTGTCTTTGACTGGTTGCAGCATTCATCAACCTCAAGTGCGGCAGCCAACGGGACAGGGGCTTCGGAGACTGCTGACGATGATCTTCCCAGCGTCATGACTTGCGCCAACTACCTTAAGCTCCCTCCTTATTCTACAAAGGTGAGTCATGTCTCTTTTGTCTTTGGAGTCCATCATGATTATGTGGTGGGTGCCTGAGGTGGAGTTGTACTTGAAACAGGAAATCATGTACAAGAAACTGCTCTACGCCATCAACGAAGGGCAAGGATCGTTTGACCTCTCATAAGGCCTATAAACCAACCCTTTCTCTCTGTACATTTACATCGGAACTGTTTTTTTTTTGGTCAAGTGACTTTTATATAACTCCATAAAAGGATTAAATGTGCGCAGAAAACAAAGCCATCAAGGCAAAAAAAAAGTAGAAATTACGACCAGATAAACGGATAATCAATTAGAGCACTTGAACAAATTATAGTCTCGGAGAAATTCTATGATTTCATCCACGATTTGAATTGTTAAGTAAGGTGAAGTTTTGGGCACTAGATCGAACACAAAGATGATCAAACATGTATATATTGAGCATTTGGTGACATTCTTTATATCCCAACCATTTAGAACAAATGAAAGAGTCTAAAACAGAAATGGACGGGTTGTTATTAGGGCTTCTCTCTCTACTGTTAGAGGGAGAAATTTTCTCTCTAGCCCTCCTCGGTTTTTTTTTTATTTCCTCTTCTTCTCACTTCAAAATCTTTCAGAAGAAGATGATCTTTTTTTTTAATCCCGATGTCTTAGCCGGTTTCCGGTTGTCTATATCGGCGTAGACTCGTTTTGTTTTCCGATCTTCCGATCACCTTTCTCTTCCGGGTTGGTCCGGATTTTGTGGCGGAGTGGTCAAGCTCTTTCTGGCCCTTTCTGGTACATCGCCTCTGTTTTGAGGCATAGATCTCGCTTCGCCTCCTTTGCTTCATCGGCGCTTTGGTTTCTCTCCAGTTTCAGCTCGTCTTCCCGGTTGTCGGATGGAGTCATATCTTTGTTGGTTTTGCTCGCTGCTAGAGCTGCGGTGGAATTTCGTCTTTCTCACCGCTTTAATGTCAACTCCTGTTAGGACTACCGCCAACGGAGCTTCCATTGGCTCGGGCTAGCTTGTTGCAACTTCTGAGCGGTTCGTGATTTTGTTGCTTAGCTTCTCGGTGGATCTACGGCGGATTTGAGGTCGCAGATCGGGTTCAGTAGCGATTCTGAAGCTTTTGACGGAGATGCTGGCTTCTCTGTTCATCGCCAGCGGTCGACTTTCCGGTGTGCGGTGTCTTGGTCTGCATCGAAGCTTCTCGTGCTTCTCCTCCTGGTGGCCACGTGTTCTCATGTTTCATCCCCATCTTCCACGTGTTCCGATCTTACCCTTTCATCTTATCGTTATGAACATGTAATGGGCTTTATGGGCTCCGAATTTGTACCGAATTTCGCCTAATGGGCTAATACGATCTGTTCATTGGCAAAAAAAAAAAAAAACAGAAATGGACGTCGTGACGGAAGCAACGAGACTACAAAAGAGTCCAGTAACATTCGAGTCCAAGATATAGTAAGATCTTCATAAAGAGAGACAAAAAGATCTCAAATTAAGGTCGGGTAACATCTTTATAAAGAGGCAAAAATACTTTAAAATAAAATCAGGTTACATCTTCATAAAAAAGTAAATGACACTCATACGAAAATAAAGGAGAGCTAAACATAAATCTACCAGCCTCATTAAGAGGTAACAAATATGACGGAAATATAAGCCTAGTGATAAATTTTGCAATAAGACATAAATCGGTCAATTCCCAATCATTCCAAAAAACAATAAAATTAAATCTGAAAGGTAAATAGGTTTGAAATCCGAAATACTGATTATGTTTCTATTTTTTTGGTTTTTAATGATCTGACAAAAGCCGAAGATGCCTCGAAAGCCAGGTGGTGAGTGTTCTTGAATAATGTAGACTTGTAATGAGTCTAATAAAGAGAATGTTGTGTCTGAAGCTTGTTTGGTTGTTTTAGTGCATTCCTCTTTTTGTCTTTGCAGACTGTGCAGAAGGAAAGCTATTATTGTGTAGATAAAGAAAGATGATAAGGCTTCTTCCCTCTTTAGATATCATTTGGTCGGGCCAAATACTATGAAAACTCGTGTTCGATTCCCCTTTAGATTTCATATGGCCGGTACTCTGAATGTTATATTTCATTAAACATTAAGAGTTATAAAAGTTAGCTTCAATATTTTTCTTTGTGCCTTGCCCATTTGATTTTTCTAGTATCGTAATTGAGAGTTGTCCCTTTTTTTAGTATTGATATTAATACGCAAGGAGGTTTTAACAAAACCTTGCTTGCCAAAAAGGTATGTTTGGTCAAGAAACAATTGTGTTTAAGGAGCTTGAACAAGATTTTTGTTATAGAGAGAAAAAACCTTAGAGAAACTAAAATTAGAGAGAAAAAAAGAGAGAAAAAGCAAAAAAAAAAAGAAGAGAAAAAACGAATGAAAGTGGTTTTGGTCCTTAATTATTTTCAATTATCCAAAAATGGATTATTAGGACCAAATTTCCAGTTTAGAAGATATTTAGAAATTTGTTAAATATAATGTTAAAAACTAAGAAACCATTGTGGTTTTTCTGGAGTTTGAGCAAGATCTTTCGTAGAGAGGAAAAAAAAAACTAGAAAGAAAAAAATTAGAGAAAAAAAACAAATTATAAAAATAAATAAAGGAAAATTGCACTAGTTGCTTTTTTGCACTTTAATATCTTTCCATTTATTGTACTTTTTGTCGAAAAAATGAAATAAAAAGACGAAAATGTCTCTATCATGTCTTTTTGTTTTGTTTATAATGCATAGTCGTATCCACCATAGATAGAGTCATAGAGAAACTTAAGAAAGAAATTTCGGGTCCTAATTGTCCCTGATTATCAAAAAATGAAAGTCTGATTAGGGCCAAACAATCGATTTAATTAAGGAGTATATAAATATTAATTAAATCACTTATTAAAAACTAAGACATATGTCTCACGACCAATAAAACTAGTTTCGTGAACATTAATATAGAGTTAGAATGTATTTAGGTATTTTATAATGGACTATAGATGATCCAAACTAATTATTTTCAAAATTACTGAGTTTCCATATGGGTTATTAGCCTACTGACTATGGGATAATTTTAAAAACATCTCACGTGTTATTTTAATGCATAGTCATATATATATAAAAACTTGATGAAAGAGGTTTCGGACCCTTATTGTCTCCGATTATCCAAAAGTTGAAGGTTTTATTGGGGAAAAACAACCGATTTAGGGAATATCTAGAGATTAATTAAATTACTTGTCGAAAACTAAAACATGTGTCTTACGACCATCAAAACTGGTTTCACGAACATTAATATAGAGTTAGAATGTATTTAGATATATTTACAATAGACTATAGGTAATCAAACTAATTATTTTCAAAATTTACTGAGTTTTGGTAGAGGTTTTAAATTTTTTTCACAACCTTATTTTAATTCTGGACAATTAGGGTCACAACATTTTATACCCAGGTTTTGGTCAGCAGGGCAGGAATACCACACGCCTGTGAGGTATGTGATTTTATTAAGAATATCATCTGATTGCCTCGTGAATTTCTAGAACAGTGAGCAAATAAAGAAATGCTGTTTTTTCAGGTTGAGCTCTCATCACTTGTACAAGTCATCTACCTACGTGCCTTGATGGAGTTGATGTTCTACTGCTGCTTGCTGATGCAAACACTGGGATGGCTGTTCTGACTTGGTTGACCATGATGCATTCGCAATGGTATGTCGTCTAATAGTTTCTTTCATCATATTTTGTCTGCTTACCACAATTCACTATCATGATAGCTGATAGAGTTCACACTTGTATTGATGCTGGAAACAAAGCACGGAAGGCTTGTGGTCAGGCTCTGTTTATCCGAAACAAACGCTAGAAGAGCACTAGTTGATCAATCTCGTCTCCATCGTAGCAGAAGCTTATGGTCTTAACCAGCCAAGCGAATGGGCGCTTGTGCTTTAGAATCTGATGCTCAAACCCGAGCTAGCGGAAGAGTTTGTGGCTGAGTTCGTAGCGGTGCTTCCCCTCCAGGCTTCAATGCTTCTGGAAATGGCAGCTCGAGGTTACCGGTCTCAATTCTCAGTCTGGCTCACAAGAGGAGGGTTACCAGCTGAGTGGGCCAAATACATGTGGAGATCTTTCAGGGATTTGAGGCCCATAGGAAGGTCCCGTCAAAATTCTCCTCACGCGCCTTCTCCAACAAAAAAATTAAAAAATGTCAAAATCAGAGGAAAACGCTGAGCTATAGTCCACAGTTTTGATGCCGTGTAACCTACGCGCCAAGGATGCGAGTGGGCAAAATAAACAAAATTAATACAGCCTGTTTTGTTTTTTGTTTTTTTATACAGCCTATTTTAAATGTCCAATATATTTTCTAAGAGCAAGAAATTATTAGCTGCTAAAATAGAAATACAAATAAGAAACTGTTTTTAATTTTTGATTTATTTAAAATATTTCTTTATTAATTTTGATACTAAATAACTTTTAAAATGTAATTTAAAAATAAAAGTAATTATTACCATTTAATACTAGAAAAAGCATAAAATAATTTTTTTAATTAAATGTCATTTTTCCGAATACTTATATTTAATATTTTAGTTATCCACAATATATTTATTTATTTTTGCATATGTATTTTATATTAGTTAAATAAATAATTATTATATTTCTAAAAGAGAAAAAAAATCTCACATTAAAGTAAAGTATTTTCTTATTAATAATAGAGAATATTTTATATATGGTTTTATATATAATAGTATAAATATTATATAATCCAATATAGTAATAAAATATTTTAAATGTTTATTAATATAAGATTTAATTTATATTTATGAAAAATCTTATTTTTATATATTATTAATTTTTTAATTAAATACATATATAAACTATTTTATGAGTATTTAAGAATATTTTTCGATTTCGCGAATACCTGCAAATTCACAATATATATCTTTGGTTTTATTTCTTAGTTTTAATACTAAATAGTTTTGAAAATGATATTTAAAAGCAAGATTTTTTTATTGCCATTAAATTTTGAAAATAAAATCATAAATATATATTTTAAACTAATTGTCAAATTATTTCAAAAGATATTTTATAGTTAAGGTATTTTGGTTAACCATGATATATTTATTTTCAGAAATTAATTAATTCAAATTAACTAATGATATTACCAAATAATATTTATTTTTAAAATTATTTAATCTATAAATATTTTGTAGAAATAAAATATTATATATTATAAAAAAATATTTAAGATATCAATTAATATTACACAATTTCATAAAGTTTTAATTTTTAAATATATTAAATGGGATTTACATATTAATAAACCAAAATATATTTTTACATACATATTTTATATTAACTAAATAGAGAATTATTTTATTTTCAAAACAATAGAAAATATTTTATATATAGTTTTCTATATATTAGTATAAATATTAAACAATACAACATATTAAATAAAAAATTATATATTTATTTATATAATATTTAATTTATATTATTGAAATTTCTTTTTAAACACATATAAAATATTTTTACGAGGGTTTAAAAAATATTTTTGGATTTTGCGAATAACCTATAAATCTAGGCGAGACTTGTGAATATATGATGTTTTCTTTTCACAGGTTTGTTGAACAAAAAGAGATCGTAACAAGTGGGTAAAACGGAGAGGGGTGGGGGGGGGGGGAGGTTGATCTGCTTCCCAGCTATATTATTAGTAATATCTGAAATTTTAATATAGGATTCATATTTTCAATTTTTTTGTTGTTGAATGTAAATATTATTATTATTTCTGTAGGTAAACTTTGAGTATATTTATAATTTATATATTTAACGTGATAGGTAAAATGATAGTTTACATTCACCAACATATATCGATTGGCTTTGGTTCCTACCGGAGACATGTCAGGTATCTTAATGGCCCCAAAATATTAAATATATTATTTTCGTATTTTACATGTATAATTTTAGTATTTTGGATTTATTTTTAGTTTTTCAATTTTTAGATATATTTTTATATTTGAGTTATATTATAGTTTACACATATTTCCACAGGTTTTCATGTATTTTTTAGCTCATTGATTAAGGGATAATTTTGGGGAAAAAGACGTCCTTGTTTTAATGCTTCGTCATATACTCCGTTTCCACGTCTTTGTGCTCATTCCGAAGTCATATACTCCGTTTCCACAATCTTTAAAATGCCTTAATTTAGAAGAGCAATTTAATTTCCATGTGTGTGATTGAAGAGTTTCAACATCTAGTCCCAAAACATGAGCATGAATGCCGCCTATGTAGCAACTCTAATCAAACTTATGTACTGGAACCTTTACTTTAATGTTTCTTGGGATCCCTATCAATATGATTGTATACCATATCGTTTTTGATTTTCCAAATGTACCATAAGATCCACGCAAACTTCTTATTATTTTCATGTGGTGGTAATCTCCAGAATAAGTAGTCCATATTTTTAAAAATCGAATATGTAGGAAAGCACATATGATTCGTTGGGATTTGCGATAAAGCCCAAGTATGTAGTGCCGGTGGGCATTCAAACATCACATGATTTATTGTTTCTTCTGCGCCACATCAGATGCAACATGTATCACATTTACCCCATCCTTAAATTTTTCGACACCGGGAGGCAGTCCGATGCTATTTTCCATATATATAAAATGCCTTAATTTAGGAGAGCAATTTAATTTCCATGTGTGCGATTGCAGAGTTTCAACATCTCGTCCGAGAACATGAGCATGAATGCCACCTATGTAGCAACTCTAATCGAACTTATGTACTGGAACCTTTAAATATGTGATATGTTGTTTTATGTACATGGTGGATGCAGAGTGTTCGGCTTATCATTTTGAGTAGCGTAGTAATTATTTGCATGCTTGTGATGGTTACGGATGCAATTAAATTACCATGTGAAACAAAATGATGAGTGAAACTAGCGATCGCTCATCATAACCTAAAACCAGATCGTCGACATATTCAAACCGATATATTGATTGCGTGATTGTGTGTGGTATTGCTTGTTTCTGTTTCTTGATTGTGTGAATTATTTAATGCTTTGATTGGTGCATTAGATAATTAGGGTTTTCCCTTTTTGTGTAGTAAGAGTAGCATCGTTAATCGTGTTTGGTTGAGACTTCTGTTTAACATAGATAACCAAATCAATTCTTTTAACCAAATCAAACCTGTACTAAACATGGCAAGACGTCTTTCTGCAGCTGAAAAGGGTAAAGGAATAGTACTTCCATCTCTACCAGCACCAAGACTGCGAATAAGGGCGCCAGACCTCGATACCTCAGATCTAGTAGAGGAAAATGCCCTTACCCTAATAGGACGCCTTACAAACCCAAGAGAACAAAGACTATGGTCGATGATACCCTTCCTCTCTCGACGCTGGAACCTGAAAGGAAAAGCTATTGGATCAGATCTCGGCCAGAACTGCTTCCAGTTCAGATTTGACTACGAGGAGGATCTCCAGAAAGTTCTCGAAAACCGGCCTTACCATTTCGCTTATTGGATGGTAATCATCCAGAAATGGGAGCCAATTATCTCACCTCATTTCCCGAACCAAATCCCCTTCTGGATTAGGCTGAAAGGCCTGCCTCTACACTACTGGAAGGAAGAACTGATCCGCAATATAGGAAAGGAACTTGGAGAACTTGAAGCTCATGAACTGACCAAAACCTCTGCAAAAATCAGAGTCCATATTAATGGACTACAACCTCTAATCAAGGAGACAGTGATAGAATTTCCGGGTGGAGAAGAAGCTCTGGTTACACTGGAGTATGAAAAACTGGAACAGTCCTGCTCTAGGTGCCATCGCTTAACACACATCGCTAAAGAATGCTCTGACCATGGACTGGACCAAACTCAGCCACAAAGCAAGCTGGAGCCAAAAGCTGGGAAGGTTCAGGAAGCCATAGACTATCCAGAAGAACCATTGGAAAGGCGTGTGTACCACCAAAGAGTGGATAGATATGGACGGCCCTTTGGAGACCGAAGCTCAGAACAATTTCCACAATCGAGGAAAAGAAGAGATATCCCAAGACTAACAGAAAATCTCTCCCACCAGAGGAAGGAGAACTCACTTCACTCGGTCTCGTCAACCTATGTATCAGAAAGATTTCCTCGTCCACCGCGTTCTGATGACAGAAGAACCTCCTCCAGGGACCTGCGAGACAAACTGAATACCCGAAGAGCTGAGAGGAACTCAACCAGATCACCAACCATGTACTGGAGAGAAAAGTACCAGTTAAGAGACTCCCCTGAAAAAGTATACTCAGCAAACTCAATTCAGAACGAGGAAGAACCTCAGGAACTGGTGCAACCACCAATCCAAACTCTACCTCCTGAAGCGAAAATCATGGAGGAAATTCGAGAAGCAACCATCCAGTATACCAGCTGCGCAGACCCAACGGAAAGTGCAGCGAGGAAACAAAGGGTGTTACTAAGTGAACAAAACGGAATGGTAGCAGAAACAGCAGCTAACTTGCTTGCGGAGGCTGTTAAACAGGCAGGGATAGACCTAAACACAACTCAGCTCACTGAAACAACTGCTCCATCGTCATCACAACTGGATTTTGACAGCGATGCTCCTTTAGCTACTCAAATGAAAAAAAGAAGAGGCAGACCACCTTTAACAAGAGCAACTACTGGTAGCCCCAAAAGAGTCACCTTTGCCAGTGCAAAAAAACGAAAGGTATCAATCATCCAAAACTCACCTAAACGAAGACTAGCATCTGGGAAAACAGTTACTATGGGAGATGATCAACACCAAACTGCAGCAACAAAAAGAGGTCAAAAACCTGTAAATGGTCAGAAGGAAGCATCCAGTAGCAGACAAATGCCAAAAACCAGGATTATACCTCCAATCTCCAAGAGGAAGGTGGATTTTCAGACTCCACCACCTCCTCTTCCTTAAAGTTAGCGAGCTGGAACTGTTGTGGGCTGGGGAATCCTATGACAGTCCAGAGACTACGAGAGATCCATCGGTGTATCTCTCCTGACATCCTATTCCTCATGGAAACAAAGAATCAAAATGAAGTAGTACTTGAGAAGCTAAATTGGACTGATTATTCAGCTCATCATCTAATCCCACCTCAAGGCAGGGGAGGAGGTTTAGCACTTCTCTGGAAGCAAGAAATTGAACTGGAGATTCTCCACAGCTGTGAAAACTTCATTGATACATGCATCAAAGCTGCTGGAAGAAAATTTTACACCACATTTGTCTATGGGGCACCAGACCAGACGGAAAGGAGGCAAGTCTGGGCAAACATATCGAATCAAGCTCTTGAAAGATCCGACCCTTGGCTCTTAACTGGAGATTTTAATGAGATCATAGAAGCATCAGAAAAACAGGGTGGACCAATTAGAGCAGAAGGATCATATGTGGATTTTCGTACCTTCATGTCAGAGAATGATCTTTACGATCTTCGATATTCTGGTAATTTTCTATCCTGGAGAGGACAGAGACATGATCACCTAGTTCAATGTAGGCTGGACAGAGTCATGTCAAACAGTGCATGGGCAGAGGAATACCCCTCAGGAAGAAGCGAGTATTTGCGTCTCGAAGGATCAGATCATAGACCACTCATAACCATCTTTGACACTACAAAAAAGAGAAAGAAAGGCCTGTTCAGATACGACAGAAGATTAAAGAACAATGAGGAAGTTAAAACCATTGTCTTTAACGCTTGGAATCTAAACGAGGCAGACTCGGTGGAGAACCGTATAGCAAAGTGTCGACAAGCCATCATTAGTTGGAATAGAGAGCAACAACAGAATAGCCGCAAACAAATCTTAGAGCTTCAGGATACTCTAGAGAAAGCACTATCTGCCTCTATGCCTGAACCGACTCTCATCCAACAAACAAATGAAGCACTAAAAGCAGCATATAAAAAGGAAGAAGAGTTCTGGAAACAAAGGAGCAGACAACTATGGCTAGCATTGGGAGACCAAAATACAAGTTACTTCCATGCCATTACTAAAGGAAGACATGCTAGAAATAAGTTCTCAGTTCTAGAGAACAAGAATGGAATCCCAGTTTTTGAAGAAGAACAGATTCTAGAGGTCATCATGGACTATTATGCAACCCTTTTTACCTCACAAGAGGGCGACAGATTCACTGCAGTCGAGGAAGCATTAACACCTCGAATCTCAGCAGAATCAAATGCTTTTCTGATTGCTACCCCAACAGCAGTAGAGATCAAAACCGCCTGCTTCTCTATCCACCCAGACAAGGCTCCGGGGCCCGACGGTTTCTCAGCTTGTTTCTTCCACTCCAACTGGGATACAATGGGAGCAAAGGTCATTGCTGAGATCCAAGAATTCTTCAATTCCGGTGTACTGCCGAGAAACATAAATGCTACGCATGTTAGGCTTATCCCAAAGATACAAAGCCCCAGGAGTATGGTGGACTATAGGCCTATTGCGCTATGTAATGTGTATTACAAGATAATAGCGAAAATACTCACAGCAAGACTTCAACCGATACTTGGGGAGATCATCTCTGAAAACCAATCCGCATTTGTGCCTCAAAGAGCAATTGCGGATAACGTTCTCATCACGCATGAAGTCCTCCACTATCTGAAAACTTCAGGTGCAAAGAAAAGATGCTCCATGGCTGTCAAAACAGACATGAGCAAAGCCTATGATAGATTGGAATGGGATTTTATCGAAAAGGTGCTTAAACAACTTGGTTTTGACAAGAAGTGGATACAATGGACGATGCAATGCATCAAGACAGTGTCATACTCTTACCTTCTAAATGGAGCAGCTCAAGGACTTGTCAAACCCACCCGAGGAATCCGACAGGGTGACCCTCTCTCACCATACATCTTTATTCTGTGCAGTGAGGTCCTCTCCGGACTCTGCAACAAGGCACAAGATGAAGGGACATTACCGGGGGTTAGAGTTTCCAAAAGAAGTCCAAGAATCAATCATCTGCTATTTGCGGATGACACTATGTTTTTCTGCCAATCGGATCAAAACAGCTGCAAAACACTCAGCCTAATAATCAAGAAATATGAAGAAGCTTCCGGACAACTCATTAACTACCAGAAGTCTGCGGTCACTTTCTCTACCAAAACTCCACGTGATACCAGAGAAAGAGTCAAGACTGACCTGGGAATTCAAAGGGAAGGAGGTATTGGGAAATACCTCGGACTCCCGGAACACTTCGGAAGGCGGAAAAAAGATCTATTCAGCCTTATAGTGGACAGAATACGACAACGAGCAAGAAGCTGGTCATCCAGATTTCTCTCTACGGCTGGGAAACTAACGATGCTAAAGTCTGTGTTAGCTGCGATGCCGACATACACTATGACCTGCTTCAAACTTCCGGTTTCCCTGTGCAAGAGAATCCAGTCAGCACTAACCAGGTTTTGGTGGGATGCAAAAGAGGGAGAGAAAAAAATCTGTTGGCTCTCTTGGAAAAAACTAACAAAGGCAAAAAAAGAAGGAGGTTTGGGTTTCCGAAAAATTCAAACCTTTAATGACGCACTCCTAGCGAAAGTGAGCTGGAGAATCCTCACACAACCGTCAAGCTTGATCAGCCGAGTTTTGCTGCCAAAGTACTGCCACTCAAAGTCTTTCCTAGACGCAGAAATTCCAAAGTCATGTTCTCATGGATGGAGGAGTATCTGCATAGGAAGAGAGGTAATCAAATCAAATGTGGGAAAACTAATTGGAAATGGCACTACAACAAAGATATGGGATGACGACTGGCTAGCTTTAGACCATCAAAAACGTCCTATGGGACCGCCTACTGAAGAAACCAAAGACTGTTGTGTCAAGGAACTCATGTCCCCTGATTCCAATGATTGGGACAGGGAGAAAATTTTGAATGTATTACCACATTATGCAGATGAAATTCTGGAAATCAGAGCAAGCCAGATTGGGGCAGTCGACAAATTGGTATGGCTATCTACTGAGGATGGAAACTATACAGCAAAGTCAGGGTACTACAAAGCTTTACAGGCAAACCCAGAGAATAATTGCCCTCTAGAAGCTACTCTATCTGATTTCGACTGGAATAAGGTGATATGGAAATGCTATACTTCTCCGAAGTTAAAAGTTTTCCTTTGGAAAATTATGAACCAAGTCTTACCCATCGGTGAGAACCTAGCAGGAAGGAATATAGTCACCTCTGCAGTCTGTCCACATTGTGGAGAACCTGAATCCACAAACCATCTGCTCCTTCACTGCGAATTCGCCTGCAGAGTTTGGGCTGAAGCACCGATAAAATGGCAGATGAATTCTCGGGAGATTAGCCAGATCAGAACACTGCTAGAAATGGAAAAGAACATCATCTGTCTGCCACCAACGGGAGTAGGAGAAAACCACGTTGTTCCTTGGATCCTATGGTCAATCTGGATGGCAAGAAACCAAGCAATATTTTCTGAGAAAAAGGAATCCCCAGCAGAAACAATCACAAGAGCAATCAAACAAGCTAGAGAATGGCAGATGGCTCAAGGATTAATACCTCGGCAGCGAAGAACTCCAGGCCCGCAGCGAAGGATCACCGAAATCCCAGACTCGATTCAGTGTCACACGGATGCGGCGTGGAAAGAAGATGAAAAGCGAGGAGGTCTGGGCTGGATCTTCACAAATCAAGAAGGTGAAATCATTCACCAAGGTGGCCGTGGACAGCGGAATGTCCGATCACCCCTAACAGCCGAAGCTCTAGCCGTTCTCTCTGCTCTGAAATCGGCAAAAGACCTCGGTTTCACCAAGTTATGTCTTGCAACTGATTCACAACAGCTTATCAACGCAATCAAAAAGGAGTCTCACCCGAAAGAGCTCCATGGGATTCTACACGATATCCTACATCTATCTGCATCTTTTGATTCAATTTCTTTCAGCTTTATCTCTAGATCCTTCAATTGCAAAGCTGATGCTTTAGCAAAAGCTTGTATGACTCCTCGTTTGGAAAACACTGCCGTTTTGGCTTAGTAATCAAAAAAAGTATTTGCACAAAAAAAAAAAAAAAAACCAAATCACTCGAACTACAATTTTAGAGAAGAACTGTAATATTCATGTTTGTGGTATATACGGAAATGCTTAAAAGAATTGATTTGGTTATCTATGTCACCAAAGTGCACTTAACTTTTCGGTCACTTTTCCAGAGATAGAACTCCTGAGTTAAGCATGTTTAAGCTGAAATAGTCAAAGGATGGGTGAACTACCGGGATGTGACTCACGGTATCGTGCGAATGAGACAAAATACGTGGAAAGATCGTGTGGTGATTGCAAGGACAGTAAATTAAGTCTTTCGAGCCTTCCAAAAATTAACAAAGAGGCCGTCGGACGAGAGTGGCCTACGGGCCAAATAAGCGGGTGTGAAGCCCACAGACGGAGATGGCCGGGCGCTACAAAAACCCTTGTTCGAGTATCCTATAGAATCAATGAACTTGGGTGGTTTCGGATACGCTTAGGCTACACCAGATTTTATTCATTTTTCTATCGAGAGTTTTGTATGAAAATGATAAAAGCAAAAAAAAGAAAAAGTAAAGTTGAAAACTGGTGTGCAGTTTAGAGTCGATGAGAAGAAGCACAAACTTGTTTTGACTAAGCTCTAGCATCCTGCTTGCTCATAGGGACGACAAGGCTTCCACAATCGAAATGAGACTTTTTCAGCAGCAACCGAGAAAGAAACGAGGACAAGAACTTGTCTCTTAACAGGTTCATCCACTTCCCTGTGCTCTGCTGTATGAAACCTACTGTATACGCTGTAGTTATAAGATCAATGCTTCTCCATTTCCTTTCTCCTGCATACTTTTTCAAACCCTGTTCAATCCGCTTATAACTCTCGGCTTCACCTTTGAGATTCTTAGATTTTATAGCTTCACCGAGACAACGAGCAAGAATAACTCCATCCTCCATGGCTGAGCAACCGCCTTGTCCGATATCAGGAGTCATTGGGTGAAGTGCATCCCCTGCAACGCATACGTTGTCTTTTGCGATGTTTGCCCATAGGAGTTCCCATGGGGGTCGGTACTTGAGTCGAGACATTACCATGCTATCAAGATCGGTAGTCTCCACGACACTCCTAATGTTTTCAGGCAAGTCTTTGAGCTTGTTCAACACAAACTCTTTGAGGTTTTCTGGATTAGTCTCCTCATCTAAACAAGTGCAAGGAAAAGAGTCAATGACAACAGAGGAGGATATTGTAGATATCAGGTAGAGTTCCATTTACCTAATTCAGTACAAGTGTGGGTTAGGAACCAGTAGACAGTGTTGTGATTACAGGGGATAAAACCAGAACGAACACCGTTGCCATAAAACTGGTAGAACTTTGTCCCAAATCCGTGGCCTCCTGGAAAACGTGTGAGCCCTCGGATTGCCAAGCGGGCAGTTGTAGCCGGATTCTTGAAGCCTAGCCACTTACCAACCACTGAGTTCACACCATCACACCCTACCAAAACCTTGGTTTTGAGAATAGTTCCGTCGGAGAGATGAACCATCTTGTAGTATCCAGACAATTCGATATGAACAACCTTAGACGAAAACCTTATGGTCTCTTGAGGCAACTCATCCGCTAAAGCCTCTAACAACACCTTCCTCTGTACGCATCGAGACTCATATTCTCTGACATAACAATTTAACAAGTTTTAAAGTTTTTTCTTCTTTGTTTAACAGAAGAAGAAGAAGAAGAAACATACTCGGATTCTGGGAAGATCATTGTTTTAGGAGGATTTCCTGCGGAGATAGGTCCCACCACCCATCTGCATCAAGAAGATGAAAGATAAAGTTACAGAGTTTTGTATGAGCAAGTAATAATATTAGTGATACCTACCCTTGAAGGCGATCATGGAGATGGCGAACATGCTGAGAAACGCCGAGAGCTTCCATAGCCTTCCAAGCATTGAACCAAGTCGTAAATGCGAATCCTGTGGCTCTCAGCTCATCTGAAGATTCCAGCACCATGCTTCTGATCCCAAGCCTGTGACAGAGATACACCACTTTTGATTAACTTTACTTTGCTTCTAACTCAAAGGCAGCTAGCTACTTTCACAACTCACACACCTATGGAGTCCAACAGCGGTAGAAAGGCCGGAGATTCCGGCGCCGACGATGACGATATCTCGGGTGCCTTCTTCTTCCATGTTGCGTTGATTAATCATCTTAGAAAGCTCTGCGTTTCTTCCTCTGTTTTTCTAATTAAATACAGAAAATGTTAAAGAAGATGGCAAGTCAAACAAAGGCACCCAGGCGGCTACAGTCATAAAAAGTCGAATCTTTATGCTCCTTATAAAAATATAAAGATGAGCCAATCATAGTGTAAGAGGAGACCAGCGCATGGGAGGAGGAAACAATTACATTTTTTTTTTTTTTTCACTGGAAAGTTTTTTCATTTCATTATCAAGGAAGGATACATTTTTGGATACAACCTACAAGTCGAAAGCCGGCTATCACAGACCGATACCGGAGCCAAAAGCCGGCGGATTAATAGATCATCCCCGGAGACAAAACATACACAATAAAAGGACTGAGACCAAACACCAGTCTTAATTCGAATGACAGCTAGACAGAACCTGTTAACAACAACCAAAGAAGAGACAACCGGCATGTCGAGAACAAGCAAACATGACAACGGAGAAGTAGTGAGCACCATACAACGAGAGAGAGAACGAGCGTAACACCTGAAGTCGAGAATTATTGAGGCAGTCCCACCGACACTCTTTATATTGCTCCACCATAGGAGCCACGAGCAAGCCGAAAGCAGACCAAGCCAAGGTAGACGAAGGACGAAACTGTTTACCATTCGACACCAATCGACTAGATGAGAATGGGACGAAGCCCCAATTCCTTAAAGCTGTGCCGGAGAACCCTTGCCAAAGGTAGAAAACCAAAGGCAGAAGATAAAGACTATAACCGCAGAAACTATACCGTCGCAGCCAACAAGAAAGAAAAGCACACTCTCCATGATAAAAACCAACACTACACGAAGCACAACCAATCCAAGAACATCAACCAAACGAAGGAAGAGGAACCACCGAGCTAAACGAAGACGCAAGCTAGAAGATCTCCACCCACAATGCTAAAGCTCTAACACAAGACTTACCAATTGACACTTCAGGCCTTAATCAAACAGATTCTCCTAAACTATTCGATCATAACCACAAGACAAAACAAACCAGACTAAAGAGAAACCTCCTACCCAACCTCTCGACAACCAAACCTCCAAAACCCAAATTTTATTGGACCACAGTCCAAACACCACCTGAAACGAACCACCCAGCACCACGCCACCGGCACTAACGCCGGCAAGGTTACACCACCGGCCAAACGGAGACAGGAGCACGCACCCGCCCCACCACGAACAGAGACTTCACGGGTCTAGGAATCACAACAAAAGAAACTGACGGAGAGAGGGGGACGGAGAGCAACACCACACCGCACAAAATACGAAGACGAACCACCAGAGACTCAAGGAACCGCGCGAGGAGCAGATCTGACGGAGGAGGCCGAAGAGAAGCGAGGAGAAAGGAGGAGCACCGGAAAACAGAGAAAAGAGCCACAAAACAGAAGAAACAACCGGAGGACATAATGGAGACGGATCGGAGGAGCTAACGGCGCCTCGTAAAATGTGCCAGAGAGGGCTGACTATAGTCAATAGATATTTGAGGAAACAATTACATTATTTCTCTAATCTTACAGACAAATAAATATCCTAATGTAGTAGCTGTTTATTATAATCAAAGAAGAAAGGTTCGCCCTAATTTTATTCTTACAGGCACATTTCCCAAAGCCGCTGTATCCTCTTGTGCACCGTTCTCGCTTCGCCGGCGGCACGCGTTTTCTCTCGCCGCCGGTGGAGCTCCCTCTTCCCTTCCCTCTTCTTTCATCTTGGCGTCCTCTCCGTTGGTTAGTTTCGCCGGTGGTTTTTGTATATTGTGTCGTTGTGAGCTTTGTCGAGCGTTGCGGTGTGGTTTCTCCGGCAATGGAAAAGGGTCTCTCACGGCTGCGTCTTTTGGTCGTCGTCTGTGTCGACATGTGGAGCCTGTTTCTCGGCGGTCCGTGTGGGGTAGTCTCCGATCCAATCTCAGGGTTAAAGGTTCGCGGTGGCTCTGTGCTTCTTCTTCAGCTTATGAGGTCTGTTTCGACTTCTCCTCTTCTTAGTGCCGCAGCTTTGCCTTCTCCGTATCTTCTCGGTAGGTTCAAGTCAAAGGATCTGAAGTTTCTAGTCCTGTCTTTTTCTCGCCTGATGTGAGTCTCACCTGTTTCTAGAAACGGTTCGCCGTTGACGGTCTGAGTTGTTGAAGGCTCAGGCAGGGTTTTCATGGTTTATAATGGTGATTGATTCTTCCCAGATTGATTTAGTCTAAGGCCTTGGTTTGGATCCCTCGGGTGTGTTTGTTATTGTAGTGGAGTGATCTTCTACGGTCCTAGTTTGTGGTTTACTAGTCTTGCGATATTTGGGTTGTTGTTTATAGCTGGTGTTGATGGCCAATTTCTTTGAGCTTTTCTTGGGATTTTGCTACGGTTTTTAGTTTTGACTGGGTCATGCTATCCGGCTTTTTGGTCTGTCCATGTTCTGTGGCTCGACCTCTTTCCGCACTGGTTTGGTGGTTTCAGTGTTCGGTGGTGGTCCAGGTTCTGTAGAGGAGTTCGTCTTGTGGTAGTTTTATTGTTGCGGGAGCATCTACTCCTTCCTTTTCGAAGCTTTTGGGTTTCAGTTGGAAGATAAGCGTCGCAGTGGTTTTGATTTTCAGCTCTTCTCTTGCGAGGAGGTGACCTTTCTTTAGTCGGTAGATGGCTGAGTTTGGTGAGCGAGTGTCCGCGTGTAAGAGTTGGTGGTCTTGCTTGACGTCTTTCCCTCTCAGTTTCGAGGTGTTGCATCTTGTGCCTGGTCTAGTTTATTGGCTCTGGTTCGTCGCTCTGGTCGTGGAGATAGTGTTTCTGCCTCTTCTCCTCGTCGCTCGTTTGATTGTCTCTGACGAGTCCTGTCTGGTGGGATTCGGTTTTGATCTCTCTTAGCATAGTAGCATAGTGGATCTTGCGTGCTCTTGTTCTTCAGTCAAGGTCTCGTGCCATTAGTTCCTTGGAGTGGTTTAGTGTGCGTCGTGGTGCGGCTCGGTAGATGGAGTTTATTGTCTATGGTCCAGCTATTTTATTTCACCCTTTGTTTTTCGCTTTGTTTACTTTTGTTTCAAGTCTTATCCGCTTTCTTTGGCCCGTTTGTGGTTTCCGGCAAGTTGTGTCTTGGCCGGCTTTGTCTCCCGTAATCCTCTCGGGCTTTGTCTCCCGTAATCCTCTCGGGCTTTGTCTCCCGTAATCCTCTCGGGCTTTGTATCCTACTTTGTATCCGTCCTTGGTTAATCTAATATAATGATCCGTTAGACGAAAAAAAAAAAAAAGTAGCTGTTTATTTAAAGATTAAAAAAAAAAAATCAGGATATCTGAAAGGTGTAAGGAGGGTCAAAGTAGAAGCTGACGAGAAGCCTAGCGTTCTTGTAAGGCTTTCCTGCTCGATCATGAAGCCGGACGGCTCTAACTCCAGACTTGAGTTCCGGCAGAGGAAGACATGTCTGCCCGGCAAAATCATTCTGGGTGTCATTGTCGTAATCTTGGACTCTGAACCACACAAGTGCCAGTTCTGGAACAGAGAGTTGAAACAGGATGAACTCCTCCTTCCATATTGGAAACCACTGATCAACCGCTGTTTGTGTTCTGTAAAACACCGTGTCCCTCGGAACTCCTGCTATTCCAACCTTAACGAAGAAATCTGGAGGAGAGTACTGATCGAAATGTGTTTTAGGGAAATCCAAATCCCATCCTTCGCCTGTGTGGATCTTCACCTTAAGAGTGGTCTTGATGGGAAGCCTTATGGATGGGTCAAAGAGTCTCTGTTTGTCTAGCAAAATGCGAGGCTTTTTAACGTAGCCACATCCACCGTTGGCTCTGAACATTCCTTGCATTATCCATAGTTGCTTCCCATGTCCCTTTTCAACACAAACCATAACCATTTGTATATATATATATATAAACAAGTATACTCAACCATTCAAGCGACTTACTTGCATGTTAAAGGCCACCATTTGAGCACCATGTATCCATCCAACATGAGGATCATAATTTGATGAGTCCACTCTGCTACCCTTTGGATATATCCTCACAAGATTCCTCTGTGTAAATCTGTTTTTTTTTTCTTTCTTTTAATAAATCAAACCTTGAACGTTTTTGTTCATCACATCTCACTGTATATTTATGTTTACCTTACAACATCGGTTCCTCTGGTTCTAACCACATTCTCTAGCCGCAGCTCGCTCATGCTTATCCTTCGAGGCTTCTCTGGATTATCTCTCAAGCAATCTTCCAAACTACCTTTGCAGTTCCCAGCGTGAACCGCGATCAAGTCTCTATATCCAACAGCTTCATTCCCCTCTTCTTCTTCTTCGTCTGCATCTTCAGGAATCTCGTTTTCTCTTCTCCATGCCATATTAGTGCCCTGTCACAACAGAGAAACGCTGAGAATATTTGCACAATCATTTGCATCTTGCGTTAAATCATTTCTTACACTTGATATCCTGTTCCACGGAGTCTCCTTAACTAGTGGAGTTCTTGAGGTCTGAACAGCTTGGCTCTCAAGATACTCCTTTGGAGGCTTTGTAGAAATCAGAATCTTCTTCTTAAGTTCTTCTGGTGATGGAAAATGCTTACAACTCTGTGAGCCAGAACAAAACAGCATCCCTCTGAATGTTTTAGTTAACATCTACAAACATCAAAAAAACCAGTTAAAATTGTAACTCGCTCTTTTTTTTTATAAAAAAAAATAAGTAACTCCTCTGTTCTGGAGAATTTTCTCTGACCTTAGCAACTTTGCCTTGAATATTGGGTGGCAAATGATCTTCGAGAGTGATGATGACTGGATAATCAGACACATGAAACGCGTTATCCTTTATGGCATTGAGACATTTCTGCAAATCTTCATGCGATGTAAGTGTCCTGATGAGAACCAAAATATACATATAAGCTGAGATAGGAACTCTTTTTTTTTTTTTTTTTTTTTTTTTTTAAGTTTAATAGTGGGACTAACCCGCCATGACGAACTTCAGCAGCGTTCCCTGAAGGGTTAGGCCATAAATCGAGCTCGATCACTTTCACGCCTTTTCTCAGAGCCTGCACGATGGGCTCTACGCTGCTTCTGCTGTTGACTTGGTTCCCAGTCAAGTAAGAGTTGTGTCCCGTGTACACAAAGTAATGCGATAACGGGGCATTCATGTCATGATGATGCACCTTAATTAAGTACTCATTTGTCAGTTGATATCTATATGAAAAGTTATATTTAAAAAATATCAAAGTTGAAGAACCTGGGGAGACAAGGGAAGAGGAGAGTTTGTATCGCTAAAGAGGTAGCGATAGAAAGCGTTGAGATGAACAAATCCATGGATATGAAAAACGTTGTGGTGTTTAACGCTGTTGAAGATATCCTGCACGTAGTCCATTCCAGCGTGTGGTTCTCCTTGTTCTTGAGTGACAAACCTTAGAAGGTCAGCGGAAGACATCTTGCCGTCAGTAGAGTAAGTTTGGAAGAGTTTGATGACGCTCACTGGTAGCTGCCTCGTTTTCTCCTCCTTCATGAAGCTCCTGCTACAACAGAAGCACACTTTGAAAGTCTCAGACGACATTTGATTACTTACTTGTTCATTAATTCTGATCACACGCATACTATATATATGAGATACGTATTAAAAGTGATAAAAAAGGAATATATGCTCGTGTGATCATCTCAAGGAACGTGTCTCGCTATTGGTAAGCATGTTGTCACGTCTTTTTTTTTTATATCTCAATGGGCATATATACTGCCTAGCTTTTTGAGGTGCAAAGAAAAGAGAGCACTACGAGCATCATCAAATTAATAAGTATATTGTTTTGTATGATATATTATTATATATGTCTGTTGCGTTCCAAATTTGTAATGAAAAACAAGTACGTACCAGCTTATGCTGATTCTTATGTAAAGACTTTTTGAACGAAGTAGAAATAATGAATGGTGAGTGAAGGTGTTGGAAGATGAGTGGATAACGTTCGTTTGGTCCCCATGTGGCAAGTGCAGTGATAAAAGTTGAGAGTTTTGTGTGATTGATGGAAGCTATGATCGATTGTATTGACCTTCCTTCTTCCTCTTTCTATCATCGGCCAATGGATTCACAATCTCCTCATGATAGAGCTGCAAATACACGTACTTGCGATAGTTATCCCATTTAGATTCTGAGATTTGCAATCATACCATTCATCATTCATTTGCAATCATACCATTCATCACATATGTATTACATATGGGTTCGACCAAAAAAAAAGTATTACATATGGAAGTGTACTGATCAATTTGGTCCCGGATAGTTACTTACACTACATAATCTAGTAATTTAAAAAGTTACACTATATATCTATAACATTGGCCGTTTTATATGTAATGATGATAGGACTTATTCATATTTTAGAAACAAAAAATTCCAAATTCATTCAAATAGGTCTTGATTCCTTAACTTTTTTTAAAAAAAAATTAGATTTCTTTTTGAACCATATTTAATTAGATTTTTCTATGAAGTTTTTAATAGCTGATTTGTTCTAATTATTGGTACTACAAAAGTATAAATAACTACAAAGAGTCGATAGATGTGGGGAGAAAGGGCCAAATGTAGTGGTACATACATTTGATATAAAATTAAATAATGTTAGGTAAAGTGACATATCTCGCTTTATCCCAATCACTTTCGTGTCCCAATTATTTTTTATATATAGAAAAAGAATTCACTCTTCAAACCCAAGCCTTTTTTTTTTTTTTTTTCACTGTAGATTGCTTTCATACATTGGAGGCCAAAGCCTAACGTTGTTACAAACTTGAATAAAACCAGAGGATTAAGGACAATCAAACCCTGATCAAAAAACACGAAGCCTTACACCGAGGTAACGCTTTGCTCAGATCGAAATAATCCGCTCAACCAAAGAGGATAACCAGACGCGACATATGATTGTCGAAAATTCTCTCTAATCGCACTACTAGCTATTAACGCTGCACCTCTGTTCGCACTCTTGGATTCAAAAACAACTCTCCAATGACGAACATTACTCAAAAAACTCAGCACAAACCGTGAATGGAATCTGAAGGAGGGCCACGCTTTCGGTCGAGTCACAGCACCTATAAGATCCATGGCTTCTGACGCAAATATAACTTTAGCCACGTTCAAAGCAGCCATACTCTCAATAGCCCATTTCCAACTGACCAAACATGCATCCATATACGACTGAATACCTGTAAAGGATGATCTGCTGTGTAGGGTCACGCCCCCTTTGTCATTCCTTAGCACCCATGAAACTCCCGCAGTACACGTATACTTGTTCCAAGCCGTCCCTATGTTACATTTTTGCCAGGATTTCGGCGGTCCAGACCAGATATTACCTCGGTCTTGCTCACCTACATTTTCCAGCCTCATATCAGAGTTGTGTAAATTTTGACAAAGAAACCATTGATTTGCATCCTCATATATCTTCCCCATAGTAGTTGTTGCTTGGAAGGTCATTCCCTCAAAAATGAGGTTGTTGCGATTCTTCCAAAGCATCCATAGTATCCAGGGAACAGTCCTCCTTATCTCGATAGGAATCCGTTGAACTCGTTGTACTTGAAATAAGTAAAAGAAATTTTGGTAAATAGATTCCCTGTTGAAACCATTCTCCGGAAGTGGTATATTTGACAGAGCCCACACCTGTCTGGATAAAGAACAGGTAAAGAGAAGATGATTTGCTGTCTCCCCATCCTCACCACATACCTGGCACCTACTGTCAACATACATACCTCGGGAACGAAGTTTATCTGCTACTGGTAACGCCCCACTGATAGCCTTCCACATGAACACTCTGATCTTATTTGGCGCTTCCATTTTCCAAACTTGCTTCTTTAGGACATTGATCGATGGGAGCATACTCGCTTCTGCTATCAACTCAGCATTATTTAACTGATTTGCAAGCCAATAGCCAGACTGTACCGAATAGTCTCCATTCCTGTTATGTTGCCAAATCCAGTAATCCGGACTATCTAACACCGGTTTTAACTTTAGAATGCTCTCCACATCTTTCTCTAGGAAATTGGCAGTGAGCTTATCCCTGTCCCACCATTTGTTAGATGCATCAAGTAAGTCTGAAACCTTCAATTCCAAGTCAAATAGACTATGTTTGCGTAAGGGAGCTCTCGGTGTCTCATCAGTCAGCCAATGCGAAGTCCAGACAAGAATAGACTGACCATTTCCCACCATTTGTTGCAAGCCTTTTCTAAGAAGCTCCCTGCCATGAAGTATGCTTCTCCAAACATAAGAAGGTCTTCTGCCCATTTCAGCCTCGAGAAAGGTCCCCTCCTCAAAATATCTACTCTTTAGAACCTGAGCAAAGAGACTGTCCGGTGCTTGAATAATCCGCCATGCTTGCTTCCCCAACAGCGCCTGATTGAAAAGTTCAAGATCCTTGAACCCTATACCACCAAGTTCCTTAGGAAGACAAACTTTATCCCAAGCGAGCCAATGAACTTTCCTTTTGTCTTCCATGGAGTTCCACCAATATTCAGACATGGCACTAGTGAGATTGTGGCAAGTTGTTTTAGGTAGCTTAAAACAAGTCATGGCAAATACCGGTAATGCCATTGCAATGGACTTTAACAGAACCTCTTTACCTCCTTGCGACACCAGCTTTGCATAATATCCAGATAGCCTACTCTTCATGTTATCCTTGATATAATCCAGCATCTCTACTTTGGAACCACTAAAGCACTCCGGCAGTCCAAGATATTTGCCTGCTCCTCCTTCATTGATTATACCAAGGATACCTTTGATTCTCACCTTAACACACTCCTGAACTTTTGAGCCAAAGGTGATGGCTGACTTCTGAACATTGATAGTCTGGCCAGTAACACTTTCATAAACCTTCAGAATGTTTTGAATTCCAGAAACCTGAGATTCTTCGGCTTTACACATGATCAACGTATCATCTGCAAAAAGTAAATGATGAATCATTGGCCCAGAGACTGAAAATTGAATCCCTTGGAAAACACCTTGAGCTGCAGCCTTGTTCATTAAATGTGTAAGACCTTCAGTACACAAAGCAAAAAGAAAGGGAGATAACGGATCTCCCTGTCTCAATCCTCTAGAAGGAGTGATCAAACCATGAGCTTGTCCATTAATGAGAACAGAATACGTCACTGAAGTAACACACCACATCACCCATGCCACCCATTGAGAATGGAAACCTAAAGCCAATAAGAGATCTTGAAGATAACTCCACTCAACCCTATCATAGGCCTTCGACATATCAGTCTTGATGGCCATAAACTCCTTTGACATTACTGGGTGAGCTTTAAGGCTATGAACAGCTTCGTGTGCTATGATGATGTTATCAGAGATCAGCCTCTCTGGCACGAAAGCAGACTGCGTCGGTGATACAATATCTTCCAAGAAAGGCTTCAGACGGCCCACTAGAATCTTAGAAACCACTTTGTACAAGACAGAACAAAGGCTGATAGGTCTTTGATCCGACATCAACGGGGAGTTTGCTACTTTCGGTATTAAGGATATATGGGTGTAATTCCACTCCATTGGAAAACAGCCTACCTCAAAGAACTGGAGGATTTCTTCAGTAACCTTTTCACCCACGATGCTCCAGTACTGTTTGAAGAACATACCAGTCATGCCATCTGGTCCGGGAGCACTTTCTGCCTTGACCGAGAACATAGCCCTTTTAATTTCTTCCCTGGTGACTTCACTAAGTAAAAAACTATTGAGATTGCCAGAGACTTTCGGTTGAAAACCTTCAAAGAGATGATGAGAACCTCCCACACTCGCAGATGTGAAAAGAGTTTGAAAATAATTACACGCTATTTCACCTTTAGCAGCCTCTGATTTATGTAAAACCCCTTGAGCATCGAAGAGAGACTCAAGACCATTTTTTGCACGAGCCGCCTTGACTGAAGCATGGAATATTTTGGAGTTCTTATCGCCACCTTTAGACCACTCTTCTTTACTCTTCTGAGCCCAAAAACTCGTTTCCTCATGATACGCCTTAATCAGGTCATTTTTTAGAGTCTTCATTCTGCTAAAACAAGGTAATAAGGCTGCGAGTTCTCCTTCAAGCTCAAATTGAATCGCATCTATTTTAATCCGAGAGTTAGCTTGAGTCTCTCTTTTCCATTTGCTTAGTTCTTTTCTGCAAAGTCTTATCCGTTCAGATACATCATCAATCCTGATCCCCCTGATCTCAGTTGTCCAGGCCTTTTTAATTGCTTCTGCTACCATAGGTTGATTGAGCATGCGCTTATCAAAACGAAATGAGCCACGGTAACATTCCTGAGACGAAAATAGGCTCACCAACAGAGGTCTATGATCTGAACCTCTCATCTCAAGAAATGCTTGGTTGACATTTGGAAACATCCTGAACCAGTTTTTGTTTCCAAAACTTCTGTCAAGCTTACTTTGAATCCACTGATCACCTCGTTGCCCTCCCCAGGAGAAGCTGTTTCCAGTGCTAGTTAATTCATGCAATCCACAACCTCCCAACAAGTCTTTGAAAGGCTGAAAAGAGTTGTCGCTTCTCCTTGGTCCACCAAGTTTTTCAGAATTATCTAAAATTTCATTGAAATCCCCTAGAAGGAGCCAGCTCTCAGATCTCTGGACACCAATTCGGAGAAGTCTCTCCCAGACTAGAGGACGCAAAGCAATCACAGGATTTCCATATATACATGAAACAAAAAACTTCATATTGTTATACTGTACACCGACATCGATTACATTCTTATCAACAAAGAGGAACTCCATGTGAATCGATTTCTTCCAAAAAAGAGCTAGTCCTCCACACTTGCCCCTCGGGTTAACAGTATAAACAAAATCATACCCAAGCCACTCTTGTAGATCAACCAAAACATCACGCTTGTTAATTGTTTCCATCAAAAAAAGGATCTCGGGGAAATGCTTTTTGCGCATCTCCATCAGTCTTGGAATTGTCAAGTCCTCAGGCCGACCTAAACCTTGACAATTCCAGCTCAAGAAGCTCATTAGATATGGGGCGGTCCCTCACTTGGGACCACCTCATTTGGTTTGCGCCTAGCGACTTTAAAGACCTCCTCTTCAGCTTCATTACTTTTCCTCTTCTCCAGAATTCCAAAATCCAGACCTTTATTCTTCTGTTTAGCTAAATCCCCACTATTCTTTGCAAACACTTTCGGTTTCCTGTTTGATTTGTAAGGCCTTCTTCTGATGGTACTGGTTGTCTTTATTGTCCCGGAGAGGTTTGGCTGAGAAGAGCCCCCACCCCATACCGTTGGACAACTAAACAACCCCGTGTAACCTCTAGGATCACTGAGAGATTCACTAACATTTCGGCTGTCAACAAAAGATGGTCTCCAATGCATTTGGTTACCTGCTTTGAAGGCTCCTGCCATCAATTTTTGACTTCCATCTGTTCTAGATCCAGCTTCTGAACCTGTCTCAGATGTATCATATCCAAAGACTATGCCTTTTCCTTTATCTAAATCACGAGTTAACACCGGAATAGGTTCAAGGCTAAGGACCGATTTTTGAGTAATCGGATCCTTTTCGGCTTCCTCAACTGAACTTTTAACTCTTGCTTCTCTGATAGTACGTTCATCTCCATTGACTACCAAAAGATATTGCCTCATTCCATCTAGCACCTCTTTTGCAATCCGTGGCCTTCCCGTAATTGGATTGATTCCAACTTGTTTTTCAGTCAAAATACCAAATAGAGGATCACTTTCCTTAATGATCTTTTCTGCAGGTTGCATCTCGGATCTTGCATAATTCTGACAAAGGGATAATCCAGTGAGAAAAGGGCATTTATCCCGTTCATGGGTTACCCTTTGACAATGATAACAACGCTTTTGAATTTTTTCATAAGCAAACCTTATCGACGTAGAAGAGCCATCCGGGAGATTGACCACTCGAAACTTTCTGAGCGGTTTCGCAACATCGAGCCAAATCTTTACTCTAATAAACTCTCTACTTTGAGATTTGTCCGGATCAAAAGCCACTTCCGTAACTAAACCTACTTCTCCACCCAAAGCTGTGATGGCCTTCTCTGTTCTATAGTTGACTGGAATATTGCTAATTCTGACCCACAGTGGAATATATTGAAGATAGTCCGGAGGAGGGACTTCAACCCACCTTTCAAGTGCAATAGCCCATTCATTGTATGTTTGAACTCCTTTCTCCAAAATTTCAATAAGATCATGTTCATACTTGAAGATGAACTGAAATTTCTCCTTGGTGAGAGCTATTCCTTGCACTCTCTCATACTTTTGCCACTTCCGGGGCATATCCAAAATTAAACTACTCATTTTCTGGCAATCCGGATTCAAAAGCCTACCCATTAAACTGCAACCATTCTTCGCACTGCTACAGTATTCAGGGAGAGCTGGCAAAGAAAATGGTTCTTCCTCCTCTTCATGAATTGACATAGCTAACATCGCTCTATCCAACGCAGCAGACATGATTGATAGTGAGTCAAGAAACCCACCACCACAATCAAACAAATCAACCAAACTTTTTCCAAGTGAAACCAAGTCACAAACCTCGGAATTGAAATTCAATCGGTAGAAACCCAATAGCCTTGCTTCAACGGTGGAATCTTACTTCAAAACCCCAAACAAACACTCTCGTCTTCGGCAGAGAAGGAAATCACGAAAGAACGGTGGAACCTTGAAGGGTCTGCCCGAAAACAACAACTAGAAGCTACCCTGTTTTAGCGGTCACGATATTTCAGGAAAAAACACTGTTGATGAAAACCAACGGCTGAGATTCTATGGGAAAGGATAATTCCAAAACGAAGCTCTACCCGTTAAAGTGAAAGACACTTACTGAGGGAGAGAGTCCTAAGCCCGAAAAGGGGATTTCTTTTAATTATGTCGACTAACACTTTGTCACTCTTATACTTCAAACCCAAGCCTATTCTCTATTTTTTTTATATATATATATTATTATCTCAGGTTCTTGGACCACCACTTTTTTATGGGCATTAAAACGTTTGATACAAATTGTGTGGAAAATAATACTATAACAAAGAATCCATAATATATATAATATGGGTTTAGAAACTCTTTTAAGTATACTATATTTACACAGGAAGTAATCTTTAATTACAGTTTACAACAAGGTGTAATGTAAGCTAAAAGGTATATATATGAGTACAGTTACAATTTCGGTATGCAGACAACAAGGAAGTAAGGAACAGGAGGAAGAAGGTGGATTACCAGATAGTAATAGGACTTTTATCTATCTCTATAGCTGTATAATAAAAGGAACAACCCTAAATCCCGATAAAGACTGTCATGTGACATGATGTAATAGATGTTGTTTCTGCTGCTAGCGGGGCTGGAAAAACAAAAAGATGTTGAAGGAGCTTGTAAACACTACATACATAATTTGATAGGTTTATTAAGAGTTTATGCATATTTTTGCGACTAAACTTGGAAAATCGCGTACAAATTTACTAATTGATTGAAGATTCGATAGAGTGATCGACTTTTAAAATAGATTTGGACTGTTTATATAAAATTCCAGAGAATTTTTTACTTTAGCTGATTAAAATGTTTGTGTTGATATATTTCAAAAAAAGGTTTAATTCGTATAGAATGTTATATATTTTTCCATATAAGTCAAACAATTAAATTTAATTTAATGGATGCATTATATTGTTAAACCGATGTGGTTTACTTGGTTTACTTGAGCGGGAAATCCAAATAGTATAGGCGGGAGTATCTTTGTGAATAAGATTACATTGATTGTTGTATATTCTGGGGGTTGATTGACGGGATCTATTTTTGGGTAGTATAGATTGACGAGATACATTGTTCTCGGATATATATATTGTAACATTGACATTCTCAATATTCATCAGAAAATTCCCAAAGACCAAGCTTTCGTACATGGTATCAGAGACTACTGACTCAATGGCGGATCAACAGAAAGCTATGGTTGAGGGAGCAAACACAGAAAAATCAAAGCTGTACAAGTTGGCAGCGAATGAAAATCCAGGAGCTGTAATCGCTCAAGTGGTGTTCGATGGGGACAACTATGATGAATGGGCGCAGGCTGTACGAACAGCTTTGCGAGTGAAGAGGAAGTATGGCTTCGTTGATGGAAGTGTCGTGAAGCCTATGGAAGACGATCCTGAATTTGAAGATTGGGTTTCGGCAAACTCAATGGTGGCGCTTTGGATCCTTAATTCAGTGGATCCAAAGGTGAGAAGAACCCTGGCTAACAAAGAGAGCCCACCGGAGCTGTGGCAGGAGATCAAGGAACGTTTCTCGGAAGGGAACGGACCACGTATACAGGAGATAAAGGCAGAGTTGGCCTGTCTCAGGCAGAATGGGACCAGTGTGATTGACTACTTCGGGAAGTTAACGAAGTTGTGGGATGATTTGTCCAACTATGACAAGTCAGTGATGTGCAGTTGTGGCAAATGCACTTGTAACCTTGGAGTAGAGATTGAAAAGAAGCGTGAAGATGACAAAGTTCATCAGTTTCTTTTAGGGCTTGACGAAGATGTCTACGGAGCGGTACGTGCCTCAATCATCAGCACCGATCCGTTACCAACAATGAATCAAGCCTACTCGAAGGTGAAATCTGTGGAGCGAATTAACACGGTCATGAGAGGTCGTGACCAGCAGAACTCAAAAACTGCATTTGCAGTCAAAGCTGGTGACTACGGCAAAAGAGCAGAAGATAAGAGCAAGCAAATATGTCCGGTTTGCAAAAAATCTGGGCATGGAAGGGACGCTTGTTTTCAGGTGATTGGCTTCCCTGAGTGGTGGGAAGAACGTGGAAAGCAAGGTGGTCGTGGTGCCGGAAGAGGAAATGGCCGCGGCAGAGGTGTCTATGCAAGGGCAAATGCAGTTAAGGCGACAAGTGTTGTTGGAGAAAGTAGTGCAGAGGCAGAGAAGTATGGTTACACTGGGCTTGACAATGAGCAGTGGATGATCCTCGTGAAGATGCTGGACGAGCAAAAGAAATCCACAACGAGGCTCAATGGTAAGTCTGATATTTTGGAATGGGTTTTAGATTCTGGAGCTAGTAATCATATGACAGGAAACGATGAGTTATTATGTGATTTGAAGTATATTTTTCCTTGTCAAATTGGTTTGCCTAATGGGGAAAAATCTGTATCAAGGAAGAAGGGAGCAGTGAAATTTGATGCAGAATTCAGTCTTAAGAATGTGTTGTTAGTTCCAGACTTGAAGTGTAATTTGATCTCAGTCTCACAGCTGATTGCGGACTCTGATTATGTGATGCAAATTGCTAATAAAGGGTGTGTTCTTCAGGACCGTTTAACGAAGAACCTGACTGGAGCGGGTGAGCTGCGTGATGGATTGTATTTCTTTCACAGGATGACTTCTTATATGGCATTAAAGATGAATAAGGATGGAGCTGAAGATGTATGGCATCAAAGGCTAGGACATCCATCTAGTAGTGTTTTTGATTTGTTTCCCGGAATTGACAGTAGAAATAAGGACTTCTCAACATGTGATGTGTGTTTGAGATCCAAACAATGTCGTAAACCATTTCCAATAAGTGATAATAAAAGTTCTGAGATTTTCGAGTTGATACATTGCGATTTATGGGGCCCTTATCGGAAATCAAGTATCTGCAACTCATTCTACTTCTTAACCATTGTGGATGATTTTTCTAGAGGTGTTTGGGTGTTTTTACTTCATGACAAAACACAAGTCAAGAGAAGCTTGCGCAATTTCCTGGCAATGGTTTCACGACAGTTTGGGAAGAAAGTAAAGACAATTAGAAGTGATAATGGGAGTGAGTTTGTCTCTCTCACGGCTGAGTTCAGAGATGAAGGGATTATTCACCAGACTTCATGCGTCGGAACACCGCAACAGAACGGACGTGTGGAGAGAAAACACCGACATCTTCTTAACGTTGCACGAGCGCTCTTGTTTCAGTCTGATATGCCTATTCAGTTCTGGGGAGAGACAGTTTTAACTGCAGCTTACTTGATAAATAGGACACCGTCGAGTGTGTTGAATGGTAAAACACCATATGAGGTGTTATATGGATCAGTTCCGAGCTATGACAACTTACGAGTATTCGGGTGTCTCGCTTTCGCACATAATCAGAAACGAGGGGGTGATAAATTTGGCTCTCGCAGTAGACGGTGTGCCTTCATTGGGTATCCATTCGGAAAGAAAGGATGGAATTTGTTTGATCTTGATACTGAAGAAGTGTTTGTATCACGTGATGTTGTCTTCATGGAAGACACATTTCCACTTACCCAGCAAGCTACTTGTGAGTCGGAAGCAAGTCGCAAACATGATTTACAAATATTTGATGATGAGCTACAGCCTTATGATGTCGTTGATCAGGTTGTGCATGTGTCTGAACCGTCACATGAAGAAATAAACCCAGGGTCCTTGGTGGATCAGCAAAATGAGGAAGAAACAGAGCACCATGGTGGGACAGAGATGGTTGAAAACAGTGAGCTTGGAACAGAGGTTCGACATGAAAACAATGCCTTGGAAGAGAACACTATCGTAGTACCCACTGATGACGAAGTTGTGGAAGAGATAGAGAGACCAATGGGTCGGGGTATGCGGCCAAAACAACAGACAATCAAACTTCGAGACTATGTCCTCAATACAATTTCACACGAAGATGGTTGCCCATATCCGATCTCCAGCTTTCTCACATGTGAAAAATTCTCGAAGAAATATTGTGCATTTCTTGCTGCGGTTTCCAATGAGGTTGCGCCGTACACCTTTCGTGATGCAGTCATACATGAACGATGGAGAAAAGCGATGAAAAATGAAATTGATGCTTTGGAGTTGAACAAGACTTGGAGAATGGTAAAGCTTCCGATTGGGAAGAAATCTATTGGCTCAAAATGGGTTTTCACTATTAAATACAGAGCTGATGGATCAATTGAGAGGTATAAAGCTAGACTCGTAGCTTTGGGGAATCGACAAATTGCAGGAACAGATTTCTCCGAAACATTCGCACCAGTTATAAAGATGAGTACGATTCGTATGTTCTTGGCAGTTGCTTCAGCGAAAAAATGGGAACTGCACCAAATGGATGTGCATAACGCGTTCTTACACGGAGACTTGGAGGAAGAGGTTTACATGAAACCTCCACCTGGTTTTAAGACAGATGAT
Source organism: Orychophragmus violaceus (assembly GCA_030180135.1). Classification (NCBI taxonomy): domain Eukaryota; kingdom Viridiplantae; phylum Streptophyta; class Magnoliopsida; order Brassicales; family Brassicaceae; genus Orychophragmus; species Orychophragmus violaceus. Next base: position 110,257,820 of record CM058233.1, read on the forward strand.
TCGACGCTTGTTTGTCGTCTACAAAAGTCTTTGTATGGACTACGACAAGCTCCAAGATGTTGGTTCGCAAAACTCAGGGGAGCTCTGTTGAGATATGGATTCAAACAAGCATATTCAGATTATTCTCTCTTTTTCTTGAAGCATGGAGAATCAGAGATATATATTTTGGTTTATGTCGACGATTTAGTCATTGGTGGAAATGATACGGTTGGAATCACTAAATTCAAGACATACTTGAGTACATGCTTTCATATGAAAGATCTAGGAAGTCTTAGATACTTCCTGGGAGTAGAAGTAGCACGAAACGATGATGGAATTTTTCTTTGTCAGCGGAAGTATGCGCTTGACATTGTGAGTGAAGCAGGGCTGTTGGGATCGAAACCAGCAAGTTGTCCGATTGAGAAACAACATGGGTTAGCTCGTTCGAATAGTCCATTGTTGTCTGATCCAGAGAAGTATCGAAGGATGGTTGGTCGGTTGATATATCTTGGAGCTACACGACCAGACTTAACGTATACGATCCATATTTTGTCTCAGTTCATGACCTCACCTCGAAAAGATCATTGGGAAGCAGCACTGCGGGCGGTGCGATATCTGAAAGGAACACCAGGGACAGGTATACTTCTCAAATCCAGTTGTGATCTTCGTATTCATGGGTGGTGTGATTCTGATTGGGCAGGCTGTCCCGTGTCTCGGAGATCCGTTGGTGGATGGTTTGTTACACTTGGGGAATCACCTGTTTCTTGGAAGACCAAGAAGCATGACGTAGTTTCTAGATCGTCGGCAGAGGCCGAGTATAGGAGCATGGCTTTGACGGTTTGTGAATTGAAGTGGCTTAAGCGATTATTGGGAGACTTGGGAGTAACACACTACAGACCAATGAATCTCTCATGTGATAGTCAATCTGCTCTATACATAGCTGCGAATCCTGTGTTTCATGAGAGAACGAAACATATCGAGATTGATTGTCACATTACTCGTGATGCGATCATAGAAGGTTGGATATGTACAAACAAAGTACATACTACACACCAGCTAGCAGATGTGTTCACTAAGGGGCTGGGCAAGAACGAGTTTGAATTTCTAACTTCCAAGTTGGGTCTTCGTAATCCGTATGCTCCAACTTGAGGGGGGGTGTTAAACCGATGTGGTTTACTTGGTTTACTTGAGCGGGAAATCCAAATAGTATAGGCGGGAGTATCTTTGTGAATAAGATTACATTGATTGTTGTATATTCTGGGGGTTGATTGACGGGATCTATTTTTGGGTAGTATAGATTGACGAGATACATTGTTCTCGGATATATATATTGTAACATTGACATTCTCAATATTCATCAGAAAATTCCCAAAGACCAAGCTTTCGTACATATATTGCTAGAAAAAAAAACATGAATATGTTCATTCTCTTTTTTTCATAAAAAAACATAAAACCGGCAATCAATTTGATACTATAGTGAAAAACCGGTTCAAATTAAACCCAAATTGCAAAAGATAAGTGAAAAGGTATAAACTAAAAAGTTAGAATGTAAAAACATTTGTGTCCATTAGTAAAACAGAGTTGCTCTCTTATTCTTTTTTCTCACTGTTATCCATGGCTTGATAATGGCATAAGGCAAAAGGACGAGAGTTGTGGGGCCCAGAAGAAGAAGAAGAAGAAGGTGGGACCATTGATGTGCTGGCTCCGACCTCGCCATCGTTGCTCTTTTATGGCTCTTGTCTGCTCCAACACTCTCTCGCTCTATAAAGTACTATAACATATAGAGAGAGAGGGAAGGAAAGAAAGTGAGATTAAAATATTTCTACCGTTGTAACTTTTCAACACAAAGAGAAGAGTATGAGAGAGTCGTCGACTTAGACCCAATCGATCTATCTATCTCCTTTTCCCCTCACTGTTTTAGACATAATTTAGTTATAGAGAGAGAGAGAGAGAGAGAGAGAGAGAGAGAGAGAGAGACACCCATTTTTTTAAGTTAATTTACTTCTTGTTGTTGTTAATTGGTCTTCTTCCTCTCATCCGCTCGCTTCCAATTCCATTACTTGGATCGATTTTTTATTTTATTTTTTTTATATATATTTAGGGATAAAACTTATTATTTAGTTTTGGGGTTGATCTGTAGATCTACAAGTGAGAAAATTCCACGCCCACATCTCCTGACTTCCTTCTTCACCGATCTTCGTTTTCTTGCTCAAACTCCCAACGACTAACTAAGAAGAAAGATTCCATCTTCCAATCCTTCAAGGTAAAGTTTCCATTTTTCTTTCTTTCTTTCTTTAGTGGCCAGTAGTACCAACAAGTTTGAATCTACTGTTTCTTGATTGGCTTCACCATATCAGTTTTTATTTTTATTTAACTTCTCAATCTTGTATCTTATACTCTTCAATCATCACAAGTCATTAGCACTTGAGATTTCTCACTTGTCCCCATCCATCTTCTGTCTCTGCAGTGTTTTCCAACACAACAACAAAAATTCAGGTCTGAGTGTGATTGCATTTACTTCTTATGTTGTGGTGGGAGATTCGAATGAGATGAGGGATGCTATCTGCTCTGATGAACTTTCTCAATGCCTGTCTCTGGCCACGCTCAGATCACCAACCCTCAGGTCAAGAGGGACTCTTATGGTACAGAGACTCCGGTCAGCACCTCTGTGGTGACTTCTCCATGGCCGTCGTTCAAGCCAACAACTTGCTTGAGGACCAGAGCCAGCTCGAGTCTGGCTCCCTTACCACCCACCACTCTGCTCCTTATGGCACCTTTGTTGGCGTCTACGATGGCCACGGCGGCCCTGAGACATCTCGCTTCATCAATGATCATATGTTCCATCATCTCAAGAGTGAGTTCATCAACCTATTTATTGCTTCACTCTTTTTAGTTATCATCATCTCATCTTTGTGTGCACCACAGGATTTGCTGCGGAGCAACAGTGTATGTCGCCGGAAGTGATAAAGAAAGCCTTCCAAGCGACTGAAGAAGGGTTCTTATCCATAGTTACCAATCAGTTCCAAATGAGGCCTCAAATAGCCACCGTTGGGTCATGCTGCCTTGTAAGCGTCATCTGCGATGGGACCCTCTACGTGGCCAATGCGGGGGACTCACGGGCCGTGCTGGGACAAGTCATGAGGGCAACCGGGGAAGCTCACGCCACTCAGCTCTCGTCTGAGCACAACGCGTCTATAGAGTCAGTGCGACGGGAACTTCAGGCGCTGCATCCAGACCATCCAGATATTGTGGTTCTGAAACATAACGTTTGGAGAGTAAAAGGAATCATTCAGGTGATATTAAAACACACACATAAACGATTGGAAATATTCATTTCTTGTATGAGATGGCGTTCTGATTAATGGCAGGTTTCAAGGTCCATTGGGGATGTATATCTGAAAAGGTCAGAGTTCAACCGGGAACCGCTGTACGCGAAATTCCGACTCAGGGCACCCTTCAGCAAGCCTTTACTAAGTGCAGAGCCGTCGATCACGGTGCATACACTGCAGCCGCATGACCAGTTTATAATATGTGCTTCAGATGGACTATGGGAACATATGAGTAACCAAGAAGCAGTAGAGATCGTTCAGAATCATCCACGTAACGTACGTGAGAATCATATAAATACTAGTCACTCACTTTGTAAGGTAACTAAGAGGTTTGGTTGGTTGCAGGGGATTGCAAAGCGACTGGTGAAAGTGGCACTTCAAGAAGCAGCAAAGAAGCGAGAGATGAGGTACTCAGACCTTAAAAAGATCGACAGAGGCGTTCGACGGCATTTCCACGATGACATAACAGTGATTGTTGTCTTCTTCGATACAAGCTTAGTGAGCAGAGCGAGCCAGTTGAGAGGACCGACCGTGTCAGTGAGAGGCGCCGGTGTGAACATTCCTCACAACACCTTGGCGCCTTGCACAACCATGCCAACTCAAGCTGGTGCCTCCTGACCCTTGAATTCTATGGCCTTGTTGTTTAAATTCTTTCTAAGATTATCATTGTTGACTATCAAGTGGTAGTTTTGTATGTTTATTTTTGTTAATCTTGTTATTATTAGTTGGGGGGAAAATCACAACTGTTTCCTTTACAAAAAAAAAGCTCTCTGTTTTCACAAATTTTCTACTTAATTTGACAGGCAGAGAATTGAGAAAACAAATTAATATGACTCCTAAAAAACACTAATATTCAAAAAGGCTATAAACAAAATAATTAATTTGATAAGATGCTCTATAAATTGTCATTAAGAAAATAAACTGGTGGATTTTGGTTCTTAATATATAGTAGAGAGTATATTTAAGGATAGACAGTTAGATCTGTGCCTGCCGACTCCTCTCTCTCCCGACTCGCTCTCGCTCCGCAGATCTTTGGATTTGAAGAGGTACCAAAATCTCTCTGTCTCTCTCTCTCCCACGACACCTTCTTCTGGTTTGGGTTTTATGCAAATGAGTAGGATGGATCTATTCCTCTCATCCGATTCACACACACAATTCATTCATTCATTCATCCTTTGTCGTCAATAGGAATTCAATACTTGCATTCTTCTGGAATTTTGTCTTATTTGTGGCATTTGAGGACTAATCTGATTGGGAGAGACTATTTCATTTTGATTTTGCTGATATCTTGTTTTTGTTTGGTAAAAATAGAATGGGTGCTGCCCTTGAAATGGAGGGTACCTTGGAGATTGGCATGGGTAAGAAGAGCAAATCCTTTCTACTCATATTACAACTGGGATCATCTTTTGCTTGCATTGTGTCTTTTCTTTTACACCTTTTTTTTCCTATTACCGCAGAGTATAGAACAGTCTCTGGTGTTGCTGGACCTCTTGTCATCCTTGAAAAAGTCAAGGTATATATATATATAGAGAGAGAGAGCCTGGTTGTGTTTTGAATTCTTTTCCTCTTATGATACTGCTACTTTTGCCTTGCCTCTAGGGACCTAAATACCAAGAAATTGTCAATATTCGTCTTGGGGATGGAACTACACGACGTGGTCAAGTTCTCGAAGTTGATGGGGAGAAAGCTGTTGTTCAGGTTTTTTCCAATTTCTTCCTCTCACTAGCTTTCTGCTGCTCTTCTCTCATTTCTGCTGCTTAACTGAATCAATTAACATGTAAAATAAATGTAATCAGCGACATCTTTTTTTTTTTTTTTTTGCTTATCCAGGTTTTTGAAGGAACATCTGGAATAGACAACAAATACACAACTGTACAATTCACAGGAGAGGTATGCTACTCTCTTTTTTTCCTAATCTAGCGGCTTATCCAGTTTACAGTTTCGTGGTCTCACTTTTGCCATTATGTTTTTCATAGGTTTTGAAAACTCCTGTTTCTTTGGATATGCTTGGTCGCATCTTCAATGGTTCAGGGAAGCCCATTGACAATGGTCCACCTATATTGCCAGAGGCATACTTGGATATTTCTGGTGAGCTTCTTTTGCTTCTTGTCGCATAATCAAATGCCATCAAAATACTCTTTTTTCTTCCACCAGGAAGTTCTATCAATCCCAGTGAGAGAACATATCCCGAAGAGATGATTCAGACTGGGATATCCACCATCGATGTCATGAACTCTATTGCCAGAGGACAAAAGATTCCCCTCTTTTCTGCTGCAGGTCTTCCCCACAATGAAATCGCTGCTCAGATTTGCCGTCAGGCTGGTTTGGTTAAGCGTTTAGAGAAGTCGGATAGTCTTCTTGAGGTATCACTATTTACTAATTAACCATTACTGAGCCATGCTACAGCTGGAAACTGATTGTTTTCAATTATAACAGAGATGCCTTGGACATTACAAACAACTTTTTAGGGGGGTTAAATGGTTAATCAAAATTTTTCTTTCTTTGATTCTTTTCTTTCATGAGAGCACTGTAATGATCTGTTTGATTAAGTAAAATCTATAGTAAAAGTAGTTGCTTAATGCCATATTTTCAATGTGTAAAAGAAAATAACGGTATCACATTGGTCCATTTATGTGAATTTGCAGCACCAGGAGGATGATAACTTCGCCATAGTGTTCGCAGCCATGGGTGTGAACATGGAGACTGCGCAATTTTTTAAACGGGATTTCGAGGAGAATGGGTCGATGGAGAGAGTGACACTTTTCCTTAACTTGGTTAGTCTTGTAGTCACACTAAAGACATCTTGAACAAAAAATATTTAGTTCTGATACTTCTTTATGAAGGTTTCTTATTCTGTTACCCTTACAGGCAAACGACCCCACTATTGAAAGAATCATCACTCCTCGTATTGCTCTCACGACGGCTGAGTACTTAGCATATGAATGTGGAAAGCATGTCCTTGTCATTCTCACAGATATGAGTTCCTACGCTGATGCTCTTCGTGAGGTGATAATCGATATTTTCATGCTCTGCTCTGATCACTTCGTGTACTTTGAGATGATAGGAAGCCTGATATAGTCTTTAACGTCGGTTAATACCCTTAGGTCTCTGCTGCCCGTGAAGAAGTGCCTGGAAGGCGTGGTTACCCCGGTTACATGTACACCGACTTGGCTACCATATATGAGAGAGCAGGACGAATTGAGGGGAGGAAAGGTTCCATCACTCAAATTCCCATTTTAACCATGCCAAACGATGGTAAGTCCTAGTTGCTACTTGCTATTTTCATGAAGTCGCTTTACAATTATTCTTTGTGGCTTCTCTGCTCCTAGGTATTTTGTTTAGCATTATTGCCTTTGATTTTGAATGATTTCTGTTTGAAGTAAACAATAGGTCATAGTAAAGCTTGACCGAGGTCATCCAAAGTACTTTGGATAGAACTCACCCGAAAACTGGCTTAGAGGAATAGACAAACCATGCTTATTTAAGCCGCTGGCCGATGCCATAGCTTCCTTCTAGGTCCAGCTGTGTGGGACTCTTACAAACTGAGTGGCACGATATACTAGGATTAGAGTACACTTATGTTAGTAAATTTGATCACTTAGCCTTCTTACTGAGGGATACTTGTTGGTCTTACATAAAAGGTATGCTGGTGAATAGATAATTCTCTTTGAGATTTCAATTTTTTTCCCTCTCTCTGTCCAGATATCACGCATCCCACACCAGATCTGACAGGATACATCACAGAGGGACAAATCTATATTGACAGACAACTTCACAATAGACAGGTACAATCTTGCAAAAGATAGTTGTTTCAAAGGTCTTATTATTGGTACTACTACAATGCGAATTTGAACTTTTGAGAGAAACATATAAGACCTATAAAAATCCCATTTATGGACTTTTGACTTAGTGTGTAAAGTCGAGAACCACCCCTTAAGAGTTGTTAAGATCTCGAAAGCATATGAATAAAGTGATGAATATTAATATCTGAAACATCTTGGTCATGAATTCAAAACACTGAAATGTGAATCTATGTATACGCAAGCTTAACTGTAGAACTGATAGTAGCTGGTGTTTCAGTAGTGAACAGCCACTGTGGTGTGTATTTTCTCTAATACCCGAAAAGGCAGTAATTCTGTTTCGACTATAAGATGTTGTTTCTAATTTGGCAGGTATGAAATTTCCTAAAAGTTATTTTAAAGTACTAACTTTGTTGGTGTTCCACAGATATATCCTCCGATCAATGTCCTGCCATCTTTGTCTCGTCTCATGAAGGTAAGTGTGGCGCTTTAAAAGTCAGTAGATGAATCCTGGTGGTCACATGTTAAAGTGAACTTAGTGTGCCGCAGAGTGCCATTGGGGAGGGTATGACTCGCCGGGACCATTCTGATGTTTCTAATCAAGTAAGGCTCTTATTTCTCTTGTGTCACCATTACCATATGAGTCTGAACTGAACTTGTAATTTCCCTTTTGGGTGATTTCAGTTGTATGCCAATTACGCTATTGGAAAGGACGTTCAGGCCATGAAAGCCGTGGTTGGAGAAGAAGCTCTCTCTTCTGAGGATCTGGTATCACTTCTTTTCTTTTTACTACACACTCTAAATCTCTTCCCGGTTCTTATTCAGTTTTTTTTTTTGTCTGTCGGATGCAAAACAGCTATATCTTGAGTTCTTGGACAAATTCGAGAGGAAGTTTGTGGCTCAGGGAGCTTACGATACCCGAAATATATTCCAGTCACTCGACCTGGCATGGACACTCCTGCGAATCTTCCCCCGTGAGTTGCTTCATCGTATACCCGCGAAAACCCTTGATCAGTTTTACAGCCGCGACAGCACCAACTGAAAAACATACTGCGATGGTGTAATGTCCGAATGCATCTTTGTTTTTACGTTTGCGGTTGGTTAGCGCCTCTCTGTGTCGTCCATCCCAATAAATGGTGTTTGTTCCCCCAATCGCTAGACTCTTTTTTTATTATTTGTCTTCTAAACTGATTATTCTTTTTGAAAGAGAGATTGAGATTTTTTTGTGTAATTTATGTGTATTGAGCTACGCTGACCATGAATGTTAATGCTGCTATTGTCTTTTCACAATTGTGTTAGGCGTTTGATTACTCAATCTTCGAAAATGTTTGTATAATAAGATAGTAAAACTTGGAATTTAACCCCACCCTCAGAGAAACGATCTAACAAAAGCAAAACGTCATGTAGATAATGTTTTCTGCCTCAACCAGCTTTAGAAGTTCTTACTACTTTTGGCAGCTCAATGGAATCAAGATCCCCAGGGTAAGGAGTCCAGAGCCCCAATCCGCCTCGGCTCTCCTTCAAACTCTCTCCTTTCCCTTTGAGTTCCTTAATACTCTTGACCCACTCGATCTTTGAGGAATGCTCTCGGATGTGAGGGTGCAGTTCAAAGAGAGAGTTGTACTCACAGTTCCGAAACATGAACAGCTTAAAGGCTCCTTTTAGTCTGCCTACTACGTACCCAAAGCTTAGCTGGTCCCTAGGTGTTAACAGGTGTACCTCGTTGAACCACAGGCAGCTGAACAGATTGTTCATTGCAGTGTGTTCTCTTATTATCACTGCTCCCTCTGGAACATCTGTGTAACGCAATACAAGAGGCTTAGTATTATTAACAAGGAGCATGATGACACCGATGGACTTTACCACTAACAGTGCTCTTCTTGATGCTCCATGGTTCCAATCCCTCGTATCGATATATTTTCATATGAAGATCAACCAAAGGTCGGGCATATCGCTTTCTCCTCTTGCACGCATCAGCTTCCTCATATATGTTTCGACTATGTTTGTGTTGAGCAATTGCAAAGGTATGTTTCCCACGCCACAAATACCTGAAAGACAGATGAAACCAGAAAAATGCCTTTTAGCACTTTCTTGTTAACGCAGAGACTGATAATGGATATCAATCCATCCTCCTGTGTTGATGAAACCAATACCAATGTATTCGTACCTTTCTAAAATAAGCAAGGGATCAATAATAAGCTCCATTTTCCCATCAATCCAGATACTGTACTGTGCCTCAGGGAATAACCTGTGAGTTAAGATTTTCGGGACTTTACCGTTCCTCCTAGGTTCATCATATGGAGGTGTTTTCAGCAGAATGAGACGCCAAATGCCAACCCATTTGCCTCCTTGAACATCTTTCCTCACAGTAGTGTTTGCTCTTAAGAAATGAAGAGAGACCTCGTCTACCACCATAAGGAAACAGAAGAGGTTCTTGGAACGCTCACTTATGTTTGATGGCTGGTGGGGTTCATCATATGCATCGAAAATCCCTGTGGCAACCACAAATTTACATTTCTTAACGTATTCTTTATCCAGAGATGACATTTCTGCCCCACCACCTGGAATGAATCCGCAATGAACCTGAAATAATAGTTATCAGTGGGAGGAATGGTAGAAAGAGACTCGGCAAAAAAACTAGCCTTTTACCTTCATCTCAGGTTTCAGTTTAAAGCTTTCTTCTCGTTCAGACCAGCTTATGTTGCCCCCAAATAGAGGAAAGTGAGACTTAGAGGATCGATCCTCCTCTGTTATGTAGGTAAGATTTCTGACAATTGTATCTGTTGTTTTTCCACTGGGAAGGAGCACCTTATCAGGGTCATAGGCTACCGGAATAGGGCATCCTATCAAAGGAAGAGTTTTATTAAGCGTCATTCTAGAATAAGTGGAAGCTAAAAATGTTAAGTCTTACGGTGCTGTGGTTTTGGTATAAATCCAACCGTGTCTAACATGACATATAGTCTACCTTCTTTGTTGCATATAGCTGCAAGTGAATTAGCAAGAACATCATGGAGTGAAGACTGAAGATGAAAAAAAAAAGAGAGAGAGAGAGAATACCTGAGAAGAAGGAAAGGGAAGATTGACATGACCAAACATGAAAGAGGAGCGCAAGAAGAATGAGTAGCATCCACACAATGCCACCAACAAGAAGCAAACGAAAGAATCCAGCCTTGCAAATTCTGTTCATATGCAGTCTAGTGGGAGAGAAGAAGCCATCTGAGACAAGTTGATGGCATTAGCTTATTTGTATATTCCAATGATTCTCGGCAAATTAGTATCAATCAAAAGGAAAGGCTGACCTTTAGATTTTGCGATTTGATTGCTCCGGCGGCTTAACCGCACGGAAAGTGATGGCTGAAAATCAGTCATGCCTTTGGCTTCTCATCACACCAGATTCCAGGCAAGGAGCTCATAATCGAATCTGGATTCAAAGCGCATGGATCTAGACGAAGCGGTTTTGCCTTTGGTTTACTAATTTATTTTGATTCGTCCTCTCCTCATAGGGTTTAGCAACAAGAGAAGGAGAGAGACATGCTTCCGATGAGACTGAGCCATACAAAAAAGGAGGTTGAGAAGTGGGCCTCGTTTAGACTTGTTGGGCTGATTAACCTGTTAGCAATTGGCCCTTAAGAATTGAGTATCGGGAAACATTATCGAATACGATCATTAATCAAAAAAACAGGGATTTCCCTAAATTTCTTCCTCTCTAAGCTTATCACAGTCTCGAGGAAGGTGGAAACATCTCAAGCAAGCAGATTCTTCAAGCTGACAATGATTCTCCTCACCAAGAACCCAATTGTAAGTCCAACTTAAAAAAAAAAAAATAATGATCAAGTGATATCTCTATCAATCGTTTCTTGGTTTTGTGTGCAGGTATGAACATTGAGTCGCCTCCATGCAAGAGAATTTGCGACATAACTGGATATGAGGTACGCACAATTTGTGATCATCTCATCACCCCAACTAATAATATGATCCTTTTTCGTTTGGACTGGTTGAAGGCACCATATGTAGACCCAAGAAAGAACAAACATGCGGTATGCAAATCCACTTGTTTTCAAGACTATAAGGTCATTCCCCACCCACCAAGTCCAGCAATATCTCTCCATACGCAATGCCGCTCTCATTGCTTTCATGTTTATTTATTATCAGTATCCATTTTGTAATAATTTGACTCGTACAAAGAAAGGCTACTTTGATTCTTCTTTCAACATTAACCATTCAAATTAAAATAGACTTTGCCTGCCTTCCTCCTCTCTCATGGGGCTTTCCTCAAGATAAGAGCCAATATGTAACAAAGAGCAGAGTCCACAGATGATAGCGCAACAATGAAGACAGCTACAAGAAAGAGACTCAGTGTAGCAGTCTTGACCTGTTGTTTCCCAAAAACCATAACCAAAGTTACATATTGTAGGTATTAACATCAGGGTATTGGTATGTATACACAACAAACATACCGTGCTTGCAAAACTTGGCCACTCTATGAATTTCAGCTGGCTAGGTTGCTCAGCCATAAAGGACAAGACAGATCTCGTGCTCCTTTTCAACAAAAAGCAATTCAATGAAACCAACATAAGAGAGAATCTTCCAGGTTGAGAGAGATACCAGACAACGTCGCTCATCCAAAATAAGGGCTCTTCGCTCGGACTTTGGCGTGCGGATACCGTGCGATATCCACCCACATGCTTATTATAGCTAACTCGACTCTACAACAACATAAACAGGTTATGGCCTGAGCTGAATTCCTTGTCTTAAGAAGAGATTAAATTTACCAAATCCCCAGGGAACTTGTAGCCGAACCGATTGCGTCTCGGAATACGGTGATGAGCCAATGGGATTAAACCTATGATTCAAACAAATTGAAGTTGAAGACCCAAAATAAGAAGCAGAGAGCAAGGCAGGGGATCGAAAAGTGACCTGAAGCATTTGTGAGAGAGAACACCATCCTCTGAGTCTTCTGAGTTGCTCGCTCGAGGAGGAAGACCAACAAATTTGATAACAAAGCCAGGTTTACATTTTTGGGCTTTACGTAATTTTTAATGGGCTGAAAATACATAAGGCCTTTAGGCCCATTGATTAAGGTCCATTACTAATTAACTTTACGAAATGTCGAAAAAAAGCTTGTTTGCAAACCATCAGTGTTTATTCACTTCTTTTTCTTGTTTAGAAGACAACTATGTTGACAAAGACCAATTATCTAACTAAACTATAAGATAAACCTCCTGTAACATAGCAGATGCTGTTGTGTTATCTTGTGCTTGGATTAAGAATGTATATTGAGATCGATACAAGTTATATCATCTTCATCTTCGCAATCATCATCTAATCTCAATGTGTACTTCGCCACTCTCCTCCTCCTCTTCCTCACTTTCATCATCATCTGAACTTTCATCACTAACTTCATCATCCTCATCTTCTTCCTCATCATCATCCACATAAAACCCGTGTGCATGATCATCCCCCTCTTCATCATAAAACAGGAACCAACGAGAGTTACCAGAAACCGAAGCCTGTTTCCAGGAAGCAACATACATACAATTAGTTTATCTTCCAAACAAAACCAAAAACAAACAAGGTTAAGAGAATAGATGGCATTACCTGTTCTGCTCTTGTAGGCGAAGTGAGTTCCGCAGTTCCTCCAGGAGTCCATATTTTGATGTCAGTCTCGATTCCACTACTAGACATGAGTGGCATGTGAGGATGAGACTCTATACAGTTGACGACATGTTTATCTGCTTCCATGGCACGGAGAAGCTCTCCGTCTTTCTTCCTCCAAATGAATATTCTGCCACAGTCAGAACCGCTAACCACATACTCACACTTGGGTCCAAAAAAGTTGACACCTTTGACTGTTTCGCGGTTACTGTGATCTTTATAAACCTGCGGCACCCTCCTCTCCTCAGAAGAGGGATTTGGGCCCATCCCCATATCAGGGCTGAAAAGATAGATGCTCTCGTGGCTATATGAAGCAAGGAGCTCACTTTGATGAGAGAAAGCCAGGCCTGTTATTCCCACATTGTCGTTTCCAATCAAATGGGGAGGGCAAAAGTGGTCTACGGGTTGGGCAAAATTATACCAACCCTCTGAGCGATAGCTGCGGATATCATAGAGACGAGCATACTCATCCATTCCAGCGACAGCGAAAAGACCTGGGTTCCTGGGATCAACTGCAATTGCATTCAAGTAGACAACTAAGTTGAACTTTGCTTCTTTACAAGTGAAAAGATTTGTAGCCACCCGAGTCCTAAGATCAAACTGAGAAAATTATGTAATCATGTTGTAACAAAAGAAAGAAAAAAGAAGTGGAAGGATTGTTGTGCAGATAAATACAACTTACATGCTTTACAACCCCATCCTCACCACAAGTGTAGAATGAGAAGGGGCTTCCCGGCTCAAGAGCCAATGTATGGACCTGTCCTTGATGTTTACCCAACATACAAGTCTCTACTTGTCCAGACTCTAGAATTTTGGAAGACCTGACCTGAGAGGAATGGTTTTTCACACAGCTAGTTCTAGTTCTAGTTCTAAATAAGAAAAAGAAGAAGAAGAAGGAGAAGAGACAGCTACCTGTCCGTCAGCAGCAGAAGTGACAACGGTGCGATCGTCAGAGGAAGGCATAAATTTGGCCTGGAAAACATTGTTGCAGTGGCCAGAATCGAAAGAGAGTTTGGGAGTAGCAGTCTCCCAATTCCAAAGAATGACTTGCCTGTCATCAGAAGCAGAAAGGAGGACATCTCCATCTGCATTGAAGCTGACTGTGTTTACACAACCCGAATGCTTTCGGAGCTTATTGTGGAGCCCAAGACGCTGTAATAGATGCTGAGCAAACCAAAGTCAGTGATCGTCAAATAGGCAGACATTGGACAAATTCCAATCAGCCTCGAAATGCCCTAGACCTGATTGAAAGCTATTTAAAAATTAAACCTATCAATTAGAAGAAGCCCTAAAAAGATGAAGTCGATAGATACCTCAGAGGCTTTAAAGCGGTTGGAGAAACTGCGATTAGGGAATTGATGACCCAACTCCCTTTCCCAGATTCTCACGACGGAATGGTCGCTGGTTCTCAGCCTTTTGGTCGCCCGTCCACTCATCTTTAGTTAGGGATGAAGAAGACAAAGGATGGGTTGTGACCCGCAATAAGCTCGACTTATTGTAGAGATTGGAGAATGAAATGTTGCTTAATCTCTCCGTCTCTCTGCAACCATGGGGTCTCGTCGACAGCTATTGTCCGACCCCAATCCCAGATACGGGTTGCTGAATTGTTGACGGCGTGGAAGCTCCGGCAGCTTCCGAGGAGCCCATGACCAAACACAGAAAAATCTATAAAATTTGGGCTGGGCCCAAGAGTCTTCGGCCTACACATATCGCCCATATAAACCTGGTACAAAATTATTCAGCTGGGCCACGGTTTACCCGCGGTTGGTACACGGGTTTAACACGGTCTGGCACACAAATCGAGGTCGTTTTATGTCGGTTGTCATGCCAAACCGTGTTTGAACCAAGTCTGACACGTGTTTGACCCGCGTTGACTTTTATCCAATCCGTGTTTGACCCGCGTCCGACCCGGGTAAAAAGAAGTAGGATAAATGAAAGCCCATTAAGCGAGGCTTTTTCGATTGGGCCAGTAATATTTATACCGGATTCGATAAGCAGGTACTCGAATAAACGTCGTCGTATCAAAGCCGTGTGGTGAGGAGACTCCATTGCAGAGATTGGACTTTGGAGAATGAAATCTCTCCGGCTCGGCTCTGTGCAATCACGTGCTCTCGTCGTCGATAGCTCTCAGATATGGATTTCGCCGTAAAAGATTCAATGCTGAAAGTATCCGGATTTGCACCATTGCGGACAGAGTTGAAGCTCCGGCGGCTTCCGGAGAACCCAACGAGGAACTCGATAAACTGGAAGTGTTTTTCACCATTACTCGTCAAGCAGTCAATTGGGATGGTGTTGTAAAAATGTCTCACTCACCTAACCAAGTTTGCATTTCTTCTTTTGGTATATTAGGGATAGTTTGAGGATATTACAAGACCAATATATGGGTATAATAACTTGGGAACAAAATCAATTGAATAGCAAGCAAGCAACAATACACAAACTCTGCAAACAAATTTGCTATACATTGTCCTTTGGGAGAGAGATGATATTGCAAAAACAAAATGATGTATTCATTCAATGATGTGTTGCGCTTCTCCTCCTCCTGTTGATGATCTTTTCTTCTCCTCCTCCTCTTCTCCTACCTTTACACAAACACAAAACACATTCACTTCAATTTTTTTACTCCATTTTCATTACCACTTCTTTCCCTCTTACTTACTTCCTTGGCTATCTCTTGCTTCTAACATGTTGTTGGCTTTACAAACATTCTACACAAAAAGGCAATTTACCTTTTGGACCACCCCTACTGCGGCCTGCAATGGCGTCATGTATTCATATGGAAGCTGCCGTCACATAAAGTTAGTTATACTATCACTTCCTTTTCAATATATTCTTTAGGAAAGAGACGCCAACTACCTTGCCAGTCAACAACTCCCATAGCACAATCCCGTAGCTGAAAACGTCTGCCTTGTGATCATATGGCTTGTGCTCAATCACCTGAATTCCACCAAATTATTGTCAACACTGAATCATCTCATAATACCTAGCCGATTGCTTTTAAAACACCAAAGACCAAGCCATATATATATATATTTCACATTTCAAGATTGGATTAACCTAATTGTCATAACCATACCTCTGGAGCCATCCAGCGATATGTTCCAGTTTCAGCTGTCATAACTCCAGTTTGTGCTTTTACTCTAGCCACCCCAAAGTCTGCAACCTTAACAACCTGTAGCAACAAACAAATTCACACCACCTCTATGAATCCGCAACTGTGCAGGTAATGGACACTCAGGCTCAAGGATATAGCATATGTGATGCAGAAAAAGTATGTTATTTGAGCATTAACAATGGCACCCAAAATGCCAATTGAGAGTATTACCTCATTATCGTCCATTAGAAGGTTGGCAGCCTTTAAATCTCTGTGAATTATGTTATTTTGGTGTAAGTAGTTCATCCCTTTGCAAATATCTATAGCTACTTTAAACAAAGCTGGAAGCTTAAAGACGCCCTTTTGCTTGTGTAGATAGTCATATACACTTCCACCAGGCATGAATTCTATTAAATGAAATAATAATTATAATAAGCCTCGAACAACATTATACAAGCATAATTATGGTCACTGCAACGTACCTGTAACAATACAGAGATGTGGAGGCTTGGTGCAAGCACCAATGAACTGAACGACATTTTTGTGTCTAACTTTCCTGAAAGCGGAAAGATTTTGAATGACATCTTACGATTATGATATGCTATTGTTTATCTGCACATAAGTTCACAAGGGAACAGACATGAACGGATACAAAAACCTCATAATAAAGACTTCTTGGGCAAACTCTTTCTCTAGCTCAGAATCTAGACGTTCAGGCTTGAGGACTTTGATAGCAACTTCCTGGCTACAATATGTACCTTTATACCTGAATAGTACAAGAGGGAGAGACATTAACATCTGAGCATCTTACAATGACAATGCATTTGATAGCTAGAGCCAACTTACAAATCTCCATAAGAACCAGATGCTATTTTATGTCCGAATTTTAAGTGTTTAAGGTTGATTTCCCAAACATCAGTTCCATCAGTGGGTATTGCCACATGATCTTTCGCCGTCCTGCCACCTGTTTGTCCGTTTTCCTTTCCAGGAGAGAAGGATTGCTGCATAGGCCAGCTTTGGTCCTGCAACTGAGTGTAATAAAAAATTATAACTAACTTATAACAAGACATGACATGACTGATAGGTGTTGTCACTGTGAAAAAAAGTATAAGACTCCATATAAAGAACCAAACTCCATTTCATTCAGAATTAAGTACTTCGGGAAGAATGAGCAGTCCATAGATCATCAATCTACATTTTGCACGAATGTAGTTAAATTTGCGACGGAAAACAAGTACCTCGATCTTTGCTGCTCCTTTCTCCAAAGCTATTTTAAGTCCGTCTACTTCCTGAATAATTAAAAAGGTAGCATACCAGCCAGTTAGGAACCTTTCTCATGTAAATAAAAATAGATGCATTTCAGCTACAAGAGAACTAATCGGTTGAAAAAATAAAGCAAAGAAATCAATAAGTAAAAGGGCCTCTTTAACAATGAATGAACATGCCAACACACTTCTGCTCAATAGAGCATAGATATAGTATAGACTACACAATATTGTTGCAATTGTGAAGAAAAAGGAGAACAGTAACAACAAAAAGTACCTCGTGCGGCCAACCATCAATGACAAAAACATCTAGTGAGAACTGAGAAGCCATCAGTTGTAGAAAAAGCATGCGTCTCTTGAATGTTCAGCCCAAGCTCAGCAACCAATGCAGTTAGCTGCATCATTTACACTGGCTTAGTAAACAGTGGCTTTAGTAACGCATTGAAATATCAAACTGATCACGCGACCTTGATATATTACAAAATAAATCTTATTCATATATATATATATATATATATATATGTTCGTAACTGCATAACAGAAATATTCTAATTGTTGACATCATACTCCTACATGCATTTTTCTACAGCATACCATATTTTTAGCTTTGAAATATCAAAAGAAGGTTTTTATTCTGCAGACTGTGATCGGGAGCAAGGAACAAGTCTAATGTGACAATAAATGTATCCTAATTTTCAAGCATGGATGAAAAAGAAGACTTGTCATGCTCGATTATGCAAGAAACGATAAACCCTCTTTTTGTAACCCATGTGACAACACAAAATGTTATACCCATTTCTTCGGAGAAACAAGCACCGATCATATACCTGAAAAAGGAGTTTAGGTTTGTCTTCTGTGGAAAAGGTTATCTCATGCAAGGGCCTGCATTTTGAATCAACAGGGTGAGTTGGAACTGCGACAATGCAATATATAAAATTGAGTTGTTGCATTTCCCTATGAAAGAACATACCGTGAATACAGTGAATTGTTACGCACAGAGTTGTCTCCGTCCTCTTCTTGGGATCTACTGGCTGCAAGTGCAAGTGCTTCAAGATTGGGAGATGAACCAAAGGCAGGCGGCGGATGAATGCTGGAACGTGGAAGATGATATTAAAAAAAAAAAAAAAAAAGCAAAAGGTTACTTGCTTGTTTCGATAGAAACAGGAAGAATTTGTTGGTCTGACAGGACAGACACAAGTAACCTTTTTTCGGTAGAGAGTCTAGTAGAAGCTTCATTGGTAAGAGAGTCCAAGGTAGTGGATTCAATTGAGGTCCCCGCAGGTTGAACCTTAAGAAAAGATGAGTCACCAAAGAGCCTGTGAGCCCACACAGCCAAAAGTTCACAGAGGCAAAGATAAAAGATGAAGGATCAGGGCAGGGAATCTGGAGAAATCTATCAATAATAGAATGGTTGGGTTGTATAGTTTAGAAGAAGTAAGGGACTGATAAGAAAGCAAAGTTTTAAAGAAATAAATGAATGAATTAACTCACCTGGACGAGGCGAACTTGGATAGCAGGCCTGTTGTCTGGATCAATAGCTGAATGCAGCAATCTCTGGTGCATGAGCACGTCTTCAGCCCTCTCTACATTCACATCCAAAGCATACCTAAAGAAGATGAATTTTCAACTATAATTTTGTGTAAATCTATAGTGAGGGATGGAATAACGCCAACTATCACAATGTATGAAGGAGAGGAAGGTTACCGGGCAGGGAGGCGATTGAAGTGGGTCCAGAGATCGTCGAGGAAGCCAGGGCTATCCGTGTCTATGATGGCAGATTGACGGAGACGGTGGATAACCTCATCGAATCATGCGCTCACGACGGTCCATGGAAGCTTGGGACGTGGGTAAGATGTCGGTAATAACTCTACTACTGCAACTCTCGTTGTCCTCCATCACCATTGACGACGAGAGAGGAGAAGAGAAGAGACTTGGGGAGGATGATGATGATGAGATTTACAAAAGAAATTCAAATATCACGTTCATATGTCTCAGACAAAAGTTTATTGGACATTGTCATATTACATAGAGAGAGAGTTTATAGATAAAGACGCAGACAGAATCTAACAACAACTCCATTACTATTAATTTTACCCAAAATTTACATAACAAAAACACAAAACACACTTGCTTTCACCATCTTACTTTACACAGAAGGCGGCGGATTTGAGCTTCTCCAGTTCCGAGAGGAGTGACGAGTTCCCTTGGCAAGCCTCCTCCAACACCTCCATTCTTCTCCTCTGCTGCGTTGCTGATGCACACCGTCTACTATACCGCATGAGATCCACCATCATCCCCTGGAACCATTGCATTCACGTTCCAGTAAATCATCCCTTTTACTCCTCAGATTAATAAAAACCGAAAAGAGTTACCTGGCGATGCTGCTTCCTTGATAAATCTCTCACTAGAGACTTAGCAATCTTATTCCGCAGGGATAACTCTTCTTTGCCCCTGGCTCCATTGCAGAACAACAAATGTGAAAAGTGATGCAGAACAAGTGTAAAGGCTACTGATCCTCGCGTCGCAGCTCTGTCCAGAGCTCCACAAGTCCATGACTTCAGGTAGGCCTCAAGGACTCCCTCGTTTTCCTGTCCATCAATAACAAAACCAATTAATCCTAAGATGCCATTCATTGTTCAATACTACTGGTCCTTTTTGTCCAAATTACCTCAGCTGGTTCAAGGTAACCTTCTGCTTCTCCCAAGCATTTGTCTAGACTCGGCAGTAGCTCAAGAACATGGGTATTGGAGAGCGCAATCCATGCCGAAAGCCTAATAGAGGGTTCCACACTTTTATGTAAGTAAGTCGACATCTGTCTGCCATATAGCACGTCCCCATACGACACGGCAGCATATTGCTCCACCAGCATCTCCAGAAATGTAGAGTAACTCTCGAAAATGTCAGTTTTGAACCTCAGGAGCTCTGTTTCACCGCCACGTTGTCTCGTTTCATCAAGAACCTGCCCATAGAGCTCCTGGAGAAACTTGTACAGGTTCCTAGTGTTCTTGTCTTCAATGATCTCCATTCCAACAAGTAACACGGTGGACAAAGCGTGAAACTTCCAAACCAACGGAACACTCAAAACAGGAGATGGAAGCGATCCCAACCCAGACGATGACTCAAGTCCTGCAAGAAAGAAAATTCCTGCTTTTGCGACTTCAAGCAACTCTGTGGATTCTGGTATCCCTGTTGAGGTTTTACTACTGTGGACTGCTGAGATGGGGCTAAGAAACCAGTGTGGAGGCAGTGGCATTCTCTTGTGAGCCCACTCTATGATCAAGGAGTCTGATTTTTGGTCCTCAGTTGAACAATTTGGCATTTCACCGTCCTCATGAATGGTCTCCAGACCAACTGTGCCTTTCCTTATCCCACTAGCGCCATTCTCGGATTTAGATTTTCTCCTTGGATGTAACCATCTAAGTTTGAAGTGAGAAGTGAGCACATTGCTCATACGATTATAATCCCCTTCACTACATCTCCAGTCAGACGTTATGGTTCTCCTGTGTGACTTGATACAGCAGGCCAGGTGTTCTAAAGCATGCGGTCCAAGGACATAGTCGAAGGCTTTTTCTACAATTAAATAATCCCTTGGACCTGCAATCAAACACATAGCTAAAGCGGAGTTCATTTTCTCCATCAAGAAAACAGATCCCTCATCACTCTGCGAGTCCAGTTGAGATATGTTAAGAAAGAGACTCAAAAGACCGGCATCAGCTTGTGCCAACAGAATTTTGGTTGACCAAAACCCACCACCGCTAGCTCCCCAACCAAATCCCACCCCAGGAGCTAGTCCACCTCGTTTATGTAGCTCAATGGATTGCATGATGGGCCATTCTGATACAACAGAATCTCTAAAAGATCTCCACACAGATGTTAGGTCACTGAGAGACTCTAACAGTATTCCTTTTGAAAGCACAGAATCATCTCTAGTGGACACGCTTCCCTGAGGAGGAGTTTCCATCTTAAATCTAGCAGATTCTATCAGAGTTTGGATGGACACGATGGTCCGTGTCAACCCATGAAGGCAACTCACAGAACCTAACGCTAGTTCTTCGTCTTGAGAATGTTCTCTTAGAAAACACAAAAATTCCATAAAAGAGGAACACATGGAAGGGTCTTTTCCACACCTACTTGCGTCTGCAACAGAAAAACTAAGAAGCTTGTGCTTGATGATGGTGAGGCCAATCTTTGGAACAAACTCCGGCAGCCATGGCAGAGGTTCTTCCTCCCCGTATGCAGATATTTTCTCAAGAACTTTGGAAACTGTACGAATGACACCCGAATACAACCACAACAGAGAAGTAGTTGACACAGAGACACTTTCAATTCCTCTCTCCCACTCAAGTAATTCGGGGGCAAACGTTATCCAGCTCAATGCTGTATCAATCATAGGGCTAACATATCTCCAGTCCCAACCCCCATATTCATTCCGTGGAATGTTTTTTGAATACATGCTAGGAAGTGTTCCGGCAAAAGCCTCAAGGACCAGGTAAGCCTCTTTTGAAATAGAAGTAAACTCGCAAATGAGATTTTTCTCCTTGAGCTTTTCAAATGATGGGCAACTCAACCACATGCACAGAGCTGGGAATAGCTCTGGGTATTGAGATACGCAACAGCCACTTTGAAGACAGACCTTCCAAAATCGGAGTTGTTCAACCATCAAATCAGATGTAAGCTTGCAGTTCTGCTTCCCTAAGTTAAGCCATGAATCCAGAGAGGAGGTGAACTGAAACAAATGCCAAGTGACCGCATTGAATGTCCCATTCTTCACAAAATCCATGCATGTACTTTTGTCATACCGGGCCAACACCTTAGTGAAATTGCAAAGAGAGAAAAGAATACAAAAGTTATAATAGCTCTGAGGATTAATAGCTTAACAGCCTTGTATCATCAGGTTTTGTCGAAAAAGTATTGCGCGACCCCAAGATAATTTTGAAGGGCCGGTATTACCTTTAAGAGTCGAAGAGAATTGATCTGAGAAGGAAGAACGTCCATTCTTTTGTTCAACTTGAATCTCTTCACAATTGTTTGCACAAATTTCGGATACTTCAAGATTGCAGTTGTGCATTTTGGAGAATGTCTTGCAATCGCAATAGTAACTGATATTATGCTGTCCTCGAGCGCTGCTGTTGGTTCTGTCTGAAATCATGAACATAAGATAATACATCAGAAACCTAAGCCACCGGTTAGCAACACAACGAGAATGATTTTCCTTGCTGAGTTACACAGGTACAAATATATAGAAACTGATATCACCTCCAGAAGGTGATAAATTCTTGGAAGGATATCCATTCTGACGAGACCAGCAGCAACATCTTGTCCAGCTACAAAAACATCTTTCTGGATAGTTTCTGTATCTTCTACCCCGTCATCCACGATTTCTTCACGGAAAGGAACAATATTGGAAGGTTTAGCGCTGTACTTCCAATAGCAACCACGGAGGAAGCCAAGATCAATCTGCGGCTTACTCCTGAACACAGGGGCCGTGAAAATGTCCTTTCCGTGTGGTCCCATGTTCTGGAAACAGAAATGGATTTTAACATATAGTTTTAAGTTCTAGTAGGACTAACTTCTTAGGAATGAGAATAATCAACTATACCTCTAAAATATCAAAGAAGTTCTCATTAAGAGAACAGCTCAGAAGACACTGAATCACTTTTACACATGCTAGAACAACAGTGGTATGGTTGTCATCCAGAGCCATCCTTAAAAAGAAAAGAAACATATTTTACAAGAACGAACAATATTTTATATATGAGAGTACTACTTCACAAATAAGTATGACATTACACCCATCGGGATATTACCTCAATGCTAAAACAAGGTCCGGTTCCGGTCCGAGGGCATAAGCCCAGATGGCTTCCCAATCAGTGGATTTATCCTTTTGTTCCCTTGTGTAGCCGATTCTGCTCTGACAAAGTTTGTACAAAGCTTTGTCGAGTACAGATGCAAGCAGATGTAAAGCAAGGCATCTTTGCCCCGGAATCTGACATATCAATCCATACAGAATCAATGAGCGATGATAGAGTAAAACCGCAGTCTCAGCTTAAAGATTTTTTTTTCAGCTTAAGCCAAAATGGAAGGAAAAAAAAAAAAATTTAATGATTCTTTATCATGAGAAGTAAAATGTGCAGCAACCATACCACACTTCGTGTGAGTGCAATAGCTTCTTTGATGGTGTACCCTGCTGCCCCAGGGTCCCCCTCAGTTCTCAAGAAATCACGTTCAACGGCAGATCCAACGCCAGAGCAGTTTTCACCTGTAAATTCAAATGTGTAAGAAGAAGCATAAGATTGTGTCACCAATTTCAGTTGATTTGTTCTACTCACCAGTTCCAGCTGTCGGGACAGCATCATTTTCAATGACACTCCCGTCAAAAGAAAATCTCAACTCCCTGACTGCCTCAACCCTCTCAGTCCAAGTATCCCACAAGAAGCCTTGAACTAACAGTGAATTTTTCACCACACTTGTATCTTTTGGCATTGCTGTCACTTGAAAGGCAGGTGGAGTAACAGCTTGGCCATGTTGTGAATGAATATCAGGTCTGACAAAATGACCCTCGGTTCTTAAATTCTTAGTTTCCTCGTTGGCATTGGAAAACCCCTGTATTGAATGCTTTCGCTTCATCAGTTTGTCCTGGCCTCGTTTCTTCAAAATGGTTAGTAATGCAGGATCCATCTTCTCCAATAACTCAGCCTGTGCCTCTGCAATCTCCTCATGTGACATTGTCTGCAACCGTGCATGGTTTTCTGAATCGATTTCGCTCTCGAGAGATGAAGATGCTTGTCTAGTTCCGAGTCCACTAGTCCTGTCCTGGCTTCCGGGATTTCTAATAATTGTTGCTTTCTCAGAAACAATCTCTCTCTGGTCTGATGCCATAATAGAAAAATCTTGGCTTGGATTAGACAGTAGAGTGTTGATGTTATCCACGTCCATGGGAGTGGTGGTCGCAGCATCAGGTGAAGGAACACACAACGCCCTCATTTCAGCCTTGTTAGCTTTCCTGTTATGTGTGGGTGTGGAATCATACTCAGAGAGCATATCTTTCCACCTCCTGAGCTCCACAATTTGTTTCTCCTTTCTTTGAAGCGGTTTAGCAAAAGCAGCAATGGAGTCTGCATTAATGGAACGTTCTTCTTCCTCCTCATTGTCATCATCTTCCTCGACAATAGAAACATTAGGTTGGGCTCTGCTCCCCACAGGAGTCCAATGCTACAAAAATCAAACATGTAAGACTTGTTATGATAAAATTAGATAAGTCGAAAAATGCTGTACAAGGAAACAAGCCCCAATTTGTCAGGCAAGTAGGTGAACTGTGGTGGAGAAACTAGAAGAAGCCTTGCTATCAAGGATGTAGATGGCGATTGTAAAACCTAAAAGCCTTAGTGGATTGGCTTACGGGTCCGTGAGAACGATGACGAGCCATCGGGAAGGGTAGAAGGGTGGGTCTGGGCGGCAGCGGCTTGTTCTCCGATATACCTTTCTCGACGATGCTCCCGACAAGGCTCGAAGGCGTCGCGGTGAGTCTCCCGCTACTTCCGTCCATCTCAAACCCTCGCTAATTCTTTCTGCTCCAATTTTTTCTTCACTATAAATTTGACAAGGGAACAAATGTAAATTGCAATAAACCCCCTTTATAACTTCATTATTTTTGGAACTCCTATATTAATCCCTTCTCCTCTCTCGAGCGCACAAAAGTTGATCTCCGTTTTTCCGGCCACCGGCGTTACGTCGGTGGTCCGGCTGTTAATATTTAGTTTCTTTTGTTGTTTCGTAGATGCGGTCTCTTCGCCGCTAATAAATTTCGACGGTGACTCTCCTTTACCTTCTCCGGTAATTCTGTTGGAGCTCTGTCGACTTCTCGGCTTCCGAGTCATCTCGGACTGTTCGTCTGTTTCCAAAGTCGATTTGTTTCCTACGCTTTTAATCGATTTTTGAAGCGGCTTTCCGATTCCGTTAGACGGGATCGTCTGTTGCCTCTGCGTGAGGCATAGATCTTACTCCGTCACCTTTAGACTTTCCGGCGCTTTGTTTTTTCCTCTGTTCCGGTTTGATCTTACCGTTCTCTGTTGGATTAATATCTTTGTTGGTCTCTGGGCTCGCTGCTAGAGCCGGCGTGGAAGATTTCGTCTCTCTCCTCGTCTTCAACGGCAATCCATGTTGTGATTGCCCCCAACGAAGCCTCCATCGTCACGGTTGGGATCGCTGGTGCTGCGGAGCTGTTTATGTCCCTGTAGTTAAAGACGTCTCGGTGAATCTCCGGCGGAGCTGAGGTCGCAGATCGGATTCGGTGCTTTATGAAGCTTCAGACGAAGGTGCTGGCTGCTTCGTCCCGTCGCCGGTGGTCCTCACTGGTCGGTGGTGACGTCAACATCGAAGCTTCCCGTGTCTTACTCAATAGGAGCCACGTGTCCTACGACTTCCCCCTGCTCTCCACGTGTTCCGTCCTCGCTGTCTTCTTATCCTTACTGAACATGTATTGGGCTTGTCGTAATTTGCTCTTGGCTTTTTAGGCTCTCTTTGTATTCCGAATCTTGGCCATTGGGCCAATAAAGATCTGTTTTGTTGGCAAAAAAAAAAAATAACTTCATTATTTTGGTGTTTGTTACTCTTCAATTTTCATAAGAAAAAAACATTTACTCTATATTTTTTTTAAAAAAATAGATCTAAATATTAATATTAATATTTCCCTTTTACTAAATGGTATGAAAAATAATTATTTATCTAAATTAGTTACTAGTTATAAATTTCTTTTTTCAAAAACTAATGCACATTTTTTTGTCGAATACACAAAATTTAGTAATTCGTAATTTGTTTTTTTTTGTATAACTAGGAGTAGTTCGGGCCTTAGGCACCATACCGTGGCCAGCAGGAATCGAACCCAGGTGATAAAGGGCTACTAGCACATTTTTACCACTGGGCTAACCCTACTAGTTAATTTGTATTTTGTATTGTTTTTATACTATTAAACATAAATTATGAGTTAGATAAGTCCATTTCCCTGTGCAACCAAAGGCTACTAAATTATATATGATTTAATCTAAAAAAGTAAAACATTTGATTTAGTAAAAGCTAAAACAATAGGCATGTGATCATCTGAAAAATCACTTAGTTGATAAAAGAAGAATAAACTTCCAAAATTACATAATTTTTGGTGTTTTAATACAAAGAATGGAGTTATTTTGAATGTATGTATTGGAATTATGCATATCTCGTATTTTATTTTCCAAAGATAGTATATCTCTAAATGAATCATTCTGTAATGGAAACATGATTTATGGATCGATGATGGGCCTCTGTCTGGTGGAGGCTCGACCGCACAACAAGGCATTCTTGGGTAAAAGATATTCATCCCTGAGAGAGTGAGCCGGAGAATAAACTCGTAAGTAGAACTGTTGACCCAAGTATTGCCTCGCCCAGAACTCGCTCCTTAGATTCCACATCCCCACATTGTCCAATGCCACATATACGGCTGTCCATGATTCTGGATAGACCTGAGTAGTTGATCGAGAAACAGCATCCCTGAGGTTATACTCTCGTCTGCTCGCGTGTGACCAGGTTCCTCTATCCATCCTGTAGACAACTCACATAAGTTAACATTCACATAGATATTAAATATAATTATGATCATTTAGCTAGCTATTATTCTCACCCAACGACCCAAAAGCTATATCCATCGAGGTGGTAACTCTGGACGATCATCTCGCGGTTTTGAAAGACAATCTCAAGAAACGCCCTATGGTTTGCTCCCATCACTGCCGTGTCCAGCCTCATCCCTCCTCCTACTCTTCTCGGCTTGTCAGGGATGCTTCCCACTTTGAAAACACCGCTCATCTTAAAGTAATCCGCCAGCTTTAGCGGAGTATCCGCATGCACAAACGACACGCCGTTCATGGCGTAGCGTTGCTTTCTCTTCACCAGGGCCGCTGAGCTTTCTAGAATTAAAGTCCTTGAGATCTTGATTCCACCATAATGGTACGAGCCCTGAGGGTTGGGCCTTGGCCCAGACGCTGTCAGGTTGGTCCTAATGGACCGGGCTTGTTTGATAGACCAGTCTAATTCATCGGCAGGCCCTCTTGCAGAGAGAGATTCAGAAGAGAGGCTTTGTCTGGAGTTTGAGTAGTGGAGAGTGGATCCGACCAAGAGTTTCTTGGCGGCAAATCTCGTGGCAACGATGATGGAATAATCTTTCTCAGGCTGGTCCATGGTGACTAGGACAGAGTAAGACTGACCAACGTGGATGTCAAGTGAGGTATACATGGACTGGACTGTGTGGGTTCCTTCGACCTCAACGAGCTTCATCTGATGGTCCACTATTTTAAAATTCAACGAGTGTTGAAGCCCGACATTCGATATTCTTAATCTGTACGTTTTACCTAATATATAAATATGTCCAGAAAAAATGATGAGATCAAAAATGATCTTAAATAATTCTTCATATATATAGATTATATTTACAACAACAAAAAAAAAAAAAAAACCTTTGTGGACGGTAAGAGAAGAAGAAAAGTTGAGTCCATGGCCATTGATCAAAACCCCATCAGGCAAGGGTAGCCTGTGACCTCTATCCAAAAGTGCCTTCAAAGTCTGAATTGTGATCATATTATTTTTACGGTCATCGATATCTTGTGACAAGCAGTTAAAAATGAAAGAAATGTACCTTGTGGTCATGGTGAGAGTACCAATCGCCAATGAGGAAGGTAAAATCTCCAGCGGGTTCAGGGAAAGGGACAGGGATGCGAGGGCGGCTGAGGACACGGAGGCCACCAAAACCACCGGCGGCTTTGTGAAAGGCTAGAGAAGGGAAATAGAAGAAACTACCGATTTGGTCTTTCACTTGGATGGCATAAGTGTAGTTCTTGCCCGGAGGGATAGGACAAGTGGTACCATACACTCCATCTTGGTATGAGTTCTTCCTCAGTTGTATTCCGTTCCTTCATTATATTGTTATTTTATTTGTTAGAGACGTTGATATTATTACGTGTTCACTACTTATATATAAATCCCAACTATATATTTACATGAAGAAAGGGCACATGTGCATGCAAATTGGCTATCTCATACCTACTACCAAACGATCCAGTTCTTGTTCTAATATAACTGAAGCTTTAATGGGCCTCGTCAAGATTTAATGCATTTGTTTTCAAATTAATTAGAGTGTATATGGAGAAACGCTAGACGAAGAATGGAAAGATACCAAGAGAAGAGAAAGGGCTGGTCGAGATCATTGTGAACATTGATGATCAAATTGTCATTGGTGACTGAGTAAATCTCCGGTCCAGGGAATTGTCCATTTATGAGTATTCCCTGTACATATTAAATAACAACATAAGAAGCAGCGAAATATAAATAAATTGTATGTGGATCTTATTGGAAGAATATATGTATACCCTTTGAGGAATGCCAAGTGGATAAATGTTGCCGTAAGAGACCCTCCAGTCGAGAAAACGGTAGGGATTTTCAGCCTGAACAAAAGAAACGATGATGGTCATCATCATTGTCCAAACGCCGGTGTTTAGCCACCACCATACCATGATAGATGATGATGACAAAAGGAAGGTTGAAGGTTGAAGGTTTGTGAGTTTTGGAGTTCGAACAATGACTCGGTGACGTATTTAAAGTCCCCGATAATTAGCCAATTCCGTGTTTTTGTAATAATGAGGCCCCACCTACTTCTTCAATTAATGATACTCTATATAGAACTAATGCGCTAAATTAATTAATCGGTGAATGTTTAATTCAAAGAAAATGAAACAGTGAGGTGCATAGTCAATTAAGCGCGTAAATGTGAATGAAGATTTTTGCTGAGTTGTATTTGGATTGGCGGCGCAGGAGATTTCGTAAGTTAGATTTATACGAGTAGATAGATCACACACAATGGTATTATTTATTTTGCATTTGGCGTATTTAAAACAATTCAACGTCAACTTCATAAACCAAATTGTCCGGCAGCAAATATAATATGAGTGAGTGATTGGTGGCCAGCTCATTGTCTCGTGCTTTTACTTTGATTTTTGGATTGGCAACTCTCAGTCTAGTTTATAACCCAAATGAAATGAGCTAATAATGCATAATGAGATAGATACCAGCTGCATGAACGCGTGAGAGAGTAAACGGGACGGGACCCACAAGAAGAAGAAGAAGTTATGGCAGCTGGAAATACAAAAGTCACAGACTCTCTTCTTCTTCTTCTTCTTCCCCGTGATGAGAGTTTAAAACCTTCTCTCTCTCTCTCTTGCTCTGCGCACACATACTCTCCGTGTAATGTATGCCCTTTTTACTTTTCTCGTTTCCGTGATATTATTCTACGGGCCTTTCTTCGGCCCCTTTTTTAACACAGCCCAAACTTATTTCTCCAGAAAGTTAGTTCGAAACGGACCGCCCGGTTTCTTCTTGATAAAGTCAAACATTAGAAGCTGCATTATCGGCTTCCTGCTGCTCACTAGAACGACAATGATCCGCCATCTATTACTCACTTTTAATTGTCAATGAGACTTTTCTTAGCAAGTTGATGAGTTACACATAACCCACCAACACTCTATTTGTAGTGGTTTGACCTCATCCCTCTGCTTTTGTTTGATTAGGTACTTGTTCCAAACTGCTGTCTATTCTATATGGAGGCAGAGAAATTCAAGAAAACATGGTGATATCTCTATTCAGCCAGCTGGATTAATCCGCCAAGTCGACAAGCTTGTACGCAACAGAATCTCTTCTCTCTCACTGAAGGAAGGGTCAAAGTATAAGGATGCTTTGCAAACGTGGTTTGCTTTACAACCAACCTAAACTTTTTGGATTAATTTCTTGTAAAAGCTCAAAAATGTCTGCAACAATGGCTCAGCTGAAGCTACAAACTCTGTAAAAAGTTTTTTTTATTTTGAATTAATTTAACATTTATTCGGGCAATGGTCGGTAGACATTATCCAAGAAAGAGAGCAAAAAAAGAAGTAGATATGAATGATAACTGAAGTGGGCCGAATCAGACGATGGGCTTTATATAAAAGAGCAATGTGGATAAGAAGGCTAAAATTGGGTTCTGGTAATGCTCACCTCACTGGACTCCTATACAAAAAGGCCTGAGTTTGATGTATGAGAATCTAGACAAACCTTAAAACTCATATATACAAATACAACGAAGACGAAAGAAGATATATTCACATGTCGTAATCAATGCCGTGGATGTGACAGAGTTGTGTCTCACATCACATGGATGTTTCTTGGTTACAAATCTTTCTGAATATCGAAGGTTTCTTCCATTGTCTTTAAAATCAAAATTAGCAATAACAAACTTAAAAGGAATAACAAGGAAGTAGAGAGATTAGTAATCAATGTGTTATAGACTCTGTTAAGTTAGTGGAAATCAATGAGTTGTTCTGTGAACGTGAACGCAATCTACTATGTTAGTGCGCTGATGGTAATGTACTAGAGAAGAAGTTCAATTGGTTAACCTCGGAGATTACTGGATAGGATATTTGATTGGTTTGACTTTTACCATTAAAGAAAGAAGTGAAGGAAAAAATAGAGTGATTTAAAAAAAAGGAACAGGATGCCGACATGTAACAAGGCCCGAGGAAGAGAAGGGGGCCACAGCTGTGATGCAAAGAGTCGGTGCAGTGCCACATCATCGACCCATAGTATTATACAGTTTTTCATTCACACTGTTAATGGTTCTTTTGGTGGGATAAGATAAGTAAATAATAATAATACAGATGCTATGTGATGTGTCACAGCCAAACAAAAAAAAAAGAAAAAGAAAGAAGATATTTGTTATAACTCTGAACTTTCATATGACAGATGTCATTGTCAAAAGAATGCAATTCCACAATATTTGTATTTGAGTTGTTGAGAATTAATGGTAGACCCACCAGCTAGTCAGCTGCTTCTATATGTATGAATCTATGACGTGTGTATGTTGAGATGCTGAGCTGCCACCCACTGCCTTGTTCACTATTTATTCACTCTCCTTCCTCCTCTCTTCTCATCTTTCATTGGTTTCACATTCTCTATTAACAAAACAAAAATGGGAGGCTACTTTCTTTTCTTCATCCTCTTCCTCTTCTCCTCCTCCGTCCACGCCTGTGACCGATGTCTCCACCGCTCTAAGGCTTCTTATTTCTCCTCTGCCTCTGCTCTCTCCTGTAATCATTCCCTCTCTCCTTATATAATCATTTTATACTTCTTTTCTCATCCCTGTCTTGCTTTGCAGCCGGAGCTTGCTCCTATGGTTCTATGGCTACCTCTTTCTTTGCCGGTCACATCGCCGCCGCTGTTCCTTCCATCTACAAAGACGGCGCCGGCTGTGGAGCTTGCTTCCAGATCAGATGCAACAACCCTACTCTCTGCACCACCAAAGGAACCACTGTTATGGTCACGGACCTGAACATGAGTAACCAGACCGATCTCGTCCTCAGCAGCAGAGCCTTCAGGGCCATGGCTAAGCCGTTTGTTGGCGCCGACCGAGATCTTCTCAGACAAGGCATTGTCGACATTCAATACCAGAGGTTCCAAACAAACAAAAAAACTTTTACTCTCTTAATCAATTTTTTTTTGCTTGAGTAGTAATAGCAAAAACTGAAAACAGAGTTCCTTGCGATTACGGAAACAAGAAGATGATGAACGTGAGAGTTGAAGAATCAAGCAAAAAGCCAAACTACTTGGCTATAAAGCTCTTGTACCAAGGAGGCCAAACCGAAGTCGCAGGCATCGAAATTGCCCAGGTGGGTTCCTCTCACTGGAGTTACATGACCAGAAGCCACGGAGCCGTCTGGGTCACTGACAAAGTACCCACCGGACCTCTTCAGTTCAGGTTCGTGGTCACTGCTGGCTACGACGGCAAAATGCTCTGGTCTCAGAGGGTTCTTCCGGCCAACTGGGAAGCTGGCAAGATCTACGACGCCGGCGTTCAGATCACCGACATTGCTCAGGAAGGTTGTGATCCATGCGACGATCACATCTGGAATTGACTTACTCTCTTTTTAGAAGCTCCTTATATCATGTGTAATCATTATTAATTGATTAACTGAGATTTTGCAAGAAATATTTACTAAACAAAGAAAGATTAAAGGATGATGGGATATTATCTATCTATGTACAAAAGAGGTCTATATATGTACACAGGGACACCATTTATTCTAGGGCTTGTAACCTTCACAAAGACATTACATTTTTTCTTTCTCTCAAAGAGTTGGACAAAAAAATGCATAAAAAGCGAGGTTAACCAAAAGAAAAAAGCAGAAGATTAGCCTGAGAAGATCTCTTCTGATTGATGATCCATGGGGACATTGCCAATGCCAGAGTACTCCCACTGCCATGAGTCTTTTAGATATTTTGCCTTTTCATTGGGCTTCCGACAAATGCAGGAGGTCGGGTTCTCATGGAACTCTCCCTCTCCTGCTTTCATTTCATCTGCCTCCCCCATGAACCCTGTTTGGTGTTTCCGGACCTTGGATGAGAAATCATCCCATGTCATGTTGTGTCTGTTTGTGAAGAGTTTGTAGAGTTTCTTGGCGTTTGGACGAATGGTCACTTTGTGTCCCAAGTATCTCCTGCACACAACATGTTAATTAATTATTAGAGAAGATAGTGATGCTAAGAGAGACAACCCCATGCATACCTTCTTCCAGCTAAGATTCTAGCCATGTTTCCGTTGTTGTTGGTCACAAACGCGTCGCTCTCATCACATACGATAAAGTCAAGAGCTGCCATGCGTGATGAGAAACGCGCAAACGGAGCCAGTTCTTTCTTGGAGGTCAATGTCTCTTTTGTATGGAGATTTGGAAACAGAGCTCTCAATGGTGCTAGTGTATCCTCCCCTCCGTATACCTCTCCTGATGCAACGTACAAGTGAACCTCTCTCCCAAAACCTAAGCCTCTCAGCATCAGACCGATCTCCTCCGGAGTCAGGGGACATCTCCCGTGCTCCCGTACCTTATCAGGGTTTGCCGCCTGCACATTGCTAACAACCCCAATTAATTAGTGTTAATGAAGAGTTGCTTGCTATATATATGGTAAGCAAGATCCTTCTTTCTCACGTGTAATGTTTTCCACCTTCTTCTCATAGCTCCGAGTTCAAGTCTCTCTTTCTGACCTCCCCCGTAATAGCATCCGGAGAAGGCCAGCATATCAGGTTCGAACCTAGAACCAAACATGCAACATTTGATTAGCCATATTCTTCAAAATGTTCCTTTCTTTCTTTCTTTCTAGGATCATTTGTGATACCTGAGATGAAGGGCAACAAAGTGTTTGGCTTTGTTTCTCATCCGTTCAACCAGAATTTGGCCCATTCTGTTGATATACTCCGTATATCTCAGCGCATGGTAGTTCACTCTACACCTCAGCTTCTGTAGCTCTGTATCAAGCTGGTTGGACAGCCTGTAATCGAATTTGGAGAGTTGTACAACCTGCAACATCAGAGTTGTACATATGAGCATACTCACATCACATATCATTTTAAGGTCGAGGACTTACATGCTTCTTATTAAGAACGGGCAAAACACGCTGCAAGTAGCAAGAGGGTGTGCACTTCCTAGGGACACGCATGGACTGTAGGCCAATGAGTCTTGACTCTTCTTCTTTAGGAAGTTCCTTGATAATCTTGACATCTTTGGAGAGATGCGAAATGAACCAATCCACGTCAAATATTTCTTCAAAGTTGCTGCATCAAAGAAGTTTTGTGTTAGAAAACAACATTCATGTTATTTCAAATGGAGAATTATATTAGAGAGGGACATGACATAAGAGGACCTGGTGTCCTTCCAATATGACTTTTGGTCCAGTTTAGGGATCACAAGAGTGGCATTTAGAATGTAAGCCGCAACCACAGCATCTATTATCTGTAATAGACGAAAAAAGAAGTTAGAAAGAAACTGGCTCGGAACAGCTAGCATAATATCAATCACAAATAACTCACCCCTGTTCGTTGTTGGTTTAACCCTCCACTTGTAGCGATCATTAAATATCGATTTGTTTGATTTGTTTTATCGAAAACTGTCATCATTGCAATAACCATAATAGTATATGAAATCATCGATAGGTCTCTTAAAACAAAGGAAAACATTTTAAGAGTACATTACTTACCCTGAAAGGTGTCCGTGGCATTGCTGCAGCCATAGTAGGAGTTAGACAATTTTGAGCTCCATAACTGGCGATATGATCTTCCGCCATTTTCCTTAGATGTAAAATATAATGATGTTTATAAGAAAATTCCGGTAATGTATCATCAGGTTAAGAGTTTTACGTACGGGTACTAGAAGCTGCGTCGTGGGATACGAATTGGATTCATGTGCAACTTGATTGTTCCTCTGAAAACAACAAGAACCAAAACATAGAACTGAAATGACTGAAGAAAGGTTTACCGATTAATGTATTATTTATAACGAATGCAAGCGTACGCGTAGTGGTGAGCGATGGATCACAGGAGGAGGAGAAGTGGAAGAAAAGGAGAAGAGGATGAGGAGGAGGAGACAGCCGGAGACGGCAGAGACCAGGGGAAAAAGACGGTGAGGGCGGCGAAGGAGTAGAAGTAGCTGGTGGCGGATTCCGGCCAAGACCAGCTTTTTCTTGTCGGGTTCAGCGCCATAATCTCTTTTCTTCAACTTGAAATTTAAATACGCCATTAGTTGTGTAACACACAGACGACAGAGAAACGGACACAAGAGAAGGCTGGCTACAACGAATAAGAAGAAAACAAGAGAAATGGATAGGAGAGTGTGCAAAACGAGGAGGAGGAAGAGGAAGAAGACGCCATTTTTTTCCAGAAATGACGTTGTCAACCCAGAGAACCTAAATGGACAAACTCTTAACTAATCTCAAACAAACAAAACACAAATTAAAAAGAAGATTATGTTTTGAGATGTTCTTCTCTCTATATTTTTTTTTATTTCTTTAGCAACCCTCTACCGAATCTCCCGCTTTGTCCTGTCTGTAATTTGTTACCCTTTTTTTTTATTAGTTAGTTACATTCTTATCTCCAATCTTTTCAGTTGAAATCGTCTTATTTTGTTTGTTTCAATTCGGAAAATAAATATGATAACATTTTTACTATTTCATTTTTTTTTAAAAGCCAACTCGGTTAAGAGTTTATTAGTTGAATAGGCTTTTATAAAAAAAAAAAACTAAGGTCAAACAAACGCTAATCTTAGAAAGCTGTCAATACCCAAAAATACATGACAACATGTAAGGATAAAAAAACAGAAAAGAAAAAGTCTTTGTTGTTTATGGAGCGAAATGCATGATTTGAATGGGCTTGTTGTGCGAGTAGAATGGGTTTTAATAGGCCCATATAGTAAAACAGAAACCGCCTTTGCTCCGGCAAAACGAACAGTTAACCCCTTTCTCCCGACGATCTCAAGTCTCAACCTTGTTTCCGTGAGTTCCCTTTCTCTCTCGCTTTTCGTTTCTGAAATCTTAGGTTGCAAGATGGAGTCCACTGCTAGATTAGTTGGTGGGAATCAAGTTTCGCTGCCCTTTACAACTGATACCTTTGCCAAAGTGAAAAGACAAGGAAACTTCCAACCTGTATCTGGGATAAATGAAGTCTCTCGCCCCCAAAAATGCGCCCTTCACACCAGCCCACACTCGGTGTCTCCATTTGTGACTCGTCGGAAGAGCCAGATTAACCCTGACTGTGGTGTTCTCAAGTCAGATGACTCTTGCGCCTCACTCCCGTAAGGCTGTTGAGGTGTTGCGTCATCCCTTTGATACTCTTTGCCACGTAGCTTCACGCTTCATGCCTATCTAATAATGATTTCATCTCTGTCCTGTCCTTCCTAGGGAGGTGAATGGTGTTCACACACGCCCTGTGGATGTCAAACGAGAACTCGTCATGCTCTCTCTTCCTGCCATTGCTGGACAGGCTATAGATCCTTTGACGCAGCTCATGGAGACTGCATACATTGGAAGGCTCGGATCTGTAGAGCTGGGTTCTGCTGCCGTTTCCATGTCCATCTTTAATACCATATCAAAGCTCTTCAACATTCCACTCCTCAGCGTTTCCACTTCTTTTGTCGCTGAAGATATCGCTAGGGTTGCCGCTGAAGATACTCACGGTTTAGTAGAAAGGAAACAGTTATCTTCAGTGTCAACAGCGCTAGTGTTAGCCATCGGAATTGGCATCTTCGAGGCACTGGCTTTGTCTTTGGCATCTGGACCATTTTTAAGGTTAATGGGTGTGCAATCTGTAAGTTCGTTCCAAATAGATCGTATGCGTTGAGATTCTGTGAGAAATCTTTGCTGATAAATCCATTTTTCGGTGACAGATGTCAGAAATGTTCATCCCTGCGAGGCAGTTTCTTGTCCTCAGAGCGCTTGGCGCTCCTGCTTATGTGGTGTCTTTAGCTCTTCAAGGCATTTTCCGTGGATTCAAGGATACAAAAACTCCTGTCTACTGTTTAGGTTTGACATCAATTGTTTTCTCGATTTCCATTGGTTCACTCATTCCTTGATTTCCATTTCACAGGTATTGGTAATTTTCTGGCTGTATTCCTGTTCCCTTTGTTTATTTACCAGTTCAGGATGGGTGTACCCGGGGCTGCAATCTCTAGCGTCATATCCCAGTATGTATCTCTTCATTTTTCTTAACCTTTCACCCTGGATGGTGCTAAACCACTTTCCTCTGATTCTCAGGTACACCGTTACCATTTTAATGATTATCCATTTGAACAAAAGAGTTATACTACTTCCTCCAAAGATGGGCTCACTAAAGTTTGGCGATTACCTAAAATCTGGTATGTAGGCAACAGTCTCTCACTTATGTTAAGAGCCTCATATAGTTTATGAAATTTCTCAGGGTACAAGTGATCTGTGGAGATCAGTTTTAACATTTCCAAAAACTTGGTTATTTCAGTATCTAGTTATTAAACCTTCAACTTGATTTCTAGGGGGATTTGTTCTTGGAAGGACTCTGTCAGTGCTCATGACCATGACTGTTGCCACGTCAATGGCGGCTCGTCAAGGAGCTTTTGCAATGGCCGCACATCAGATATGCATGCAAGTTTGGTTGGCGGTATCTATGCTTACGGATGCACTAGCTTCATCTGGACAGGTCTTAGATTCTCAGCTTGGTTTTCTTACCTAGAGTTTTTGGATATAATTTTGGTATTAAAGGTTTACTAAAATCACTGAGATAGTTGTGACTCGTGAGGGATGGGTATTAAGCCTCGTGTTCTGTTGATCAGGCCTTAATTGCGAGTTCTGCTTCCAGAAGAGACTTTGACGGTGTGAAAGAGGTTACGACTTTTGTTCTCAAGGTCTGAACTCACTTTCTTTCCATTAAAAATTGCAGTGATGAATCGTGTTTATGTTGAAGAAATTGGGCGAGAAAGGACAGATATGTAGATATGTTTCATGGTACATAGTTTAGATGGAAATATGTTTGCTCTCGTAACATTAAGGTGCCTGCACTAAAAAGACGTGAAAATTTTATCCTGTTGGGGATTCTCATTGATCTTTTTATTGTAGAGATAGAGATGTAATGTGTGTTAGTATTTGTACAGATAGGAGTGGTGACAGGCATTGCGCTGGCTATTGTGCTAGGGATGTCATTCAGTTCAATAGCTGGTTTGTTTTCCAAAGACCCTGAAGTTCTGCGGATTGTGAGAAAGGGTGTATTGGTGAGTGATGTATTTTGACATAAATTAAGTGGTTTGAAATTGTTACTTTCTCCATGTAGTTATTGTAACATGTATTTACAGTTTGTAGCGGCAACTCAACCAATCACAGCGCTAGCGTTTATCTTTGATGGACTGCACTATGGCATGTCGGACTTCCCGTACGCAGCTTGCTCGATGATGGTGGTGGGAGGAATATCATCAGCGTTCATGCTGTATGCACCAGCAGGGTTGGGCTTAAGTGGAGTGTGGGTGGGACTGAGTATGTTCATGGGGTTTAGGATGGTGGCTGGATTCAGCAGGTAAAG
Organism: Orychophragmus violaceus; assembly: GCA_030180135.1. Classification (NCBI taxonomy): domain Eukaryota; kingdom Viridiplantae; phylum Streptophyta; class Magnoliopsida; order Brassicales; family Brassicaceae; genus Orychophragmus; species Orychophragmus violaceus. Next base: position 110,295,853 of record CM058233.1, read on the forward strand.
AAAGAGCTCTCTGTCTTGAGGGTAATTTTGTGGTATATAACGCTCTTAAGTGTGTGTGTTTTTTTTTTGGGATGAATTTATAGATTAATGTGGAAGAAGGGTCCATGGTGGTTCATGCATACAAGTCACAAGGTGCTTTCTCCTTTGTCTTCTTCTTGTTTAATTTTGCCTGCAAGGCTTTTCTGGTTAACTCTGTTTCCTATTGTTATGGCAGCGTCTTGCTTAAAGCTGAGAGAGAGAGAGAGACGTGCCCATGTTCAACTTGTTACATAGTATTATTATTACTCATTAGCTTCGTTTGTTAGACCAGACAGTCACTCTTCGATTTAGTCGTTGTAATAAATCATTTATCATTATGTCAAACGTTAAATTAGTAATGAAAGTTTGGTTTAAAAAAACCCAAAAACTGTCGACATTTTTGCCGTATTTGACTCGGTCTACAACTAACTTACAAGATGGATTAGCACCAGGCAGACAGAGAGTAATGCTTTTTTTTTTTTTTTTGTCATCTGATAGATTTTATTCATAAAACGAAAGTTTGCAAATTCCTAAACATAGGAAACAAAGCCCAACCAACAGGCAACCAAAGCCCACACATCAGGCAACCAAAGCCCACACATCGGGCAACCAAATCCTACGAAACAGGCAACATAAACCCATAAAGGGTAACTAAATCCTATTGCTAAAAGTAACATAAATCGGTACATCCAAAAGTTAACAGTAGCAACTCAAACTTGGAATTGAGGTAACCACAAAAGAGAAAGAGCGAGACAAATCGCCGTAGCCCACGGCTCACCAAGCGACAACATCAACTACCTGGAGACTCACAGAGAGACACTCTCTCACCAACCCAAAACCCAGAAACCAGACTTCATAACCCGATAGGAAAGAACCTAAGAAAGTTCTCACAAACCCAGAATACAGAGAGTAATGCTTTCTGTATTATTAATTAATTAATTAAAAAAATGGTCTATTAATTTCATTTAAATATCACATATATAGATGGTAAAGGACAATTTTGACATTTTTCTAGAAGAAGAGGTTAGGGAAAAACCATATTTAAGTTGGGTTGTCATTTCTTTGAGATTATTGCCGCAGCTTGTCTGGTCTTTGTCTTTGTCCGGAGAGTGAGAGTGAGAAGATGGATTCTTCGGCGTCGTTTGTAGGCAACAGATATTGGGTCCTCCGACACGGCAAGAGCATTCCCAACGAGAGAGGCCTCATCGTCTCTTCCATGGTTCCCCTCCTACTTGTTCTTCTTTTTTACCTCCTTCAATCGTCTCAAATGAATGGATATATTGATTTGCAGGAAAATGGTGTGCTCTCCGAGTACCAGTTAGCGCCTGATGGTGTCGCTCAAGCTCAGCTCGCTGGCCAATCTTTCCTCAAGGTTTGCATCTTTTATTTCCTGACTCAAAAACTCTTTCATGAAATCTTGTGTATCTGTGCAGCAACTCCAGGAAAGTAACATATCACTGGACAAGGTCCGCATTTGCTACTCCCCCTTCTCCAGAACCACTCACACCGCTAAGGTTGTCGCTCAGGTCCTCAATCTCCCATTTGATAGTCCTCACTGCAAGGTACACACTCCCTTCTTTCCCCTTACTGACTAATGTCGAAAGGATGGTAATTCATGTACATTCAAGATATTTCAACAGACATTTGCACCAACTATGTTTCTCGTTGAATTAAAGGTGTTAATTTGATGACCAGATGATGGAAGCTCTGCGAGAACGCTACTTTGGACCTACATTTGAACTCAAGTCACATGATAAGGTGCGTGCGTGCTTTTGGTCTATGATGATTCACTTACTTCCCTAGGATGTGTGTATAGAGCATGACATACCTGTGAGTTTGTTGTTTCTGATTCCCACAGTACCCAGAGATATGGGCTCTTGATGAGAAAGATCCATTCATGAGACCAGAAGGAGGTGAAAGCGTTGATGATGTTGTATCCAGACTTGCCACTGCCATGGAATCCATGGAAGCAGAATATCAAAGGTAAAATTGAAATGCTTGCACCCAGCTCAAAGGAAAAGTGTTTGTGTGTGTGTTTATTGTACATTTTCCGCAGGTGCGCGGTTCTGGTGGTGAGTCATGGAGACCCTCTGCAGATGTTGCAGAACATTTTCCATTCAGCAAAGGAACATAGAGGAGATAGTTTAGCAGAGAAAATTCAGATGAGCAGAGTTGCTTCTGTCTTGTCACAGCACCGCAAGTTTGCTCTGCTCACTGGGGAACTCCGACCCCTCGTCTGATTGGTTCTTGAAGGAGCTTGCAAATAACAAGTTTGTTCAGCTTTGGCATGTTCTGTTGTCAGTCCTATCTGCCAATGACGTTCTTGCAATTTTACAAGGTTGGAATAAGCTATTGTGACATCATTTTGATAGAAAGACAAAGCGAACATGAATGTTTATTCTTCTGTTTGGAATAAGAAACCAATGCCTCATTTTATGTTACGTATCTTCAAATCTGTACACAAATATATTCAATATTTAACAGCTTCTAGGTGATCTGCAAAACCCCTGGGCGTTGATGTGGAACAAACTGAGAGCTACCAACACTGATCTCTCTCTAGGAGAATCTTCTTAAATGTTAATCTTTTGTGATCCATCTACGGCCCCTTACTTCAAATCCACTATAAGCTTGATCACTACTGCTCTCTCCCCCGCTTTCTGCACTCGTGTACCCTGATTTTCGCCGGTGCTTTTTGGTCCTTGTAACTCCGCTGTCACTAAAACTCCCATTTAAAAGCGGATCATCGATCCCGCGAATCACTCGCCGACTAGATGATGACATGCAACTGTCATCCTTAACTCTTCTCTTGTCCTTGTCGTGTTTCTTAATGTTCTGGGAGATCTTGTGCAGTTTCTCATTGAACTTTGTGATGCTCTTCTCCATAGGCTCTACTGCTTGAGTCACTGTGAACCTCACGTCTTTAACAATCTACAACATATAGCCCAGAAGCTCTTCATCAGATAATCATTCTATTTATATGTAAGAATGACAAGGAAGACTCACGTATTCACCACCACCAACAAAAACATCTCTCATGCTTTCTTTGATGGTCATACCACTTCTGATATCAACATCAGGATGTGGAAGGCGGACCTTTGTTGGTCTCTCACTGTCCCTAATCTCATCGGGATCAACAGGACAGTCGACCGATGCATAGTCCCCGAGAACTGAAACAGATCCAGTAAAGCGATCTCCCATTAGACCGTAAGGTTTTGCTGGGAATACATATAGATGAACAACCGAAGCAATACCCATCTGCATTGGGCCAACACAAGTGTTAAAAAAACTTTGATTCATTTCAAGAAAGAAAACAGAGAAGACTCCATAGACTGTTGTAATTAAGAAATGACGAATGATTTTTTGGAGCACTCGTTCACAAAGGTCACAATGATGTTTAATTATTTTTCAGGTATGTTGGTAACAGAAGACATGTACCTCTATGCAAATGATGAAGTCTTGCACACTAGTCTTCAACTGCAAGCTCTGTGCAATGGAACTTTTGAACAAACCGAGGGAAGAGAGAAGAGCAATGGCAACACCTTGCCACCAAGTCATGAACACGATCGACTTGAATGTTAGAAACTTGGCCAGCGGCTTTATATGCGCCAGCTCATCTTTTGTTGCACCATAGAACTGAACCAGACAGTATAATGCCCATGACTGACTAAAATTTAGAACAACAGCCAAATAAGGGTACCTACAAAAAATCACGTGTAAAACAGTAAGATTCCATGTCATAGTCCATCATAGATGAAACTGAATCTTTATGTTTCTTCATTGGTATAGCACTGTGCTCGTCAAAATTGCCTCAACGTACCCACATCGCCATTTAAACTCTCCTTCGCAGTACACACCGAAAGCTTCAAGAATCAGAGCTGTGAGGGCAGTCAGAGACTTTATAATCATCTGCCAAAGAAAAGAAATATTTTACTTCAATCTCAAAGACAAGACTTTTGGAGCAAGAGAAACACCAAACATTTGTGGGAAACATACATATTGAACAATACCAAACTTAACAACTTGATAAAACCAGTGACTGAGCCTCCACGGTTTTAAGAAAAAGTTCATAGGAAAAGGATGTTTTATTGTTCCCTTTTCATCATTGTGATCTAAAAGTGGTGTCTTAAAGCTCTTACGCCCTTGTCTTTCCATAAACTCAATGGTCCTTTCTTCCCCACCTGGTAAACGAAGTTAAGAGAATTAGCATGACAAGAGAATCAGTTAAGAACAAAAGCACAAAGGGAAAAAAATCACACTTGTGGGACTAGCCTCACTTCCCAAAGAATCATAATATGAGCATCAAAGACATGACACATGGTAACTACAAAATACATCAACACCTGCAATTTCTAAAGGTAACTACAAGATACAGAACCTAATCAATACTAGAGAATAAGTAGCAACATGAAAGTAGACATTAAAGTACCTTGCTAGTTCCTTGGGGCAAGAGAAGAGAAAACAAAATTCAAAGTGACATAGATTCAGTCATACCTAAGCACGCAACAAGGTATCTACCAAAACAGTACATGGCAAAGGATTCATAGCAGTCTCGTAAAATCCCACAATCAACGCTGATGGATGGTTTGACAAGTGATGCGAACTGTTCAAACAAAGATATCTTAATTCAGAATTCATACAAATTCAGAATCTGAAAACCTGACATTCCTGTTACTCACCGACTCTATTGAATAGCAGGGGACCATGAGGATGACTCCGATCAAAAACATTTGCTCCTGAGAGAGGAGGAAACCATTGAAAAGATGATATAACAAGTACATAAGAAGCCAAGAATGAGACAAACCTCAGGGTTCTTGTAAGTAGAAAGGTGATCGAAGACTAGATACATGGAAAGGGAGAGCGTAAGAATCAAAAATGCACCGGCCATAAAGCTTGCCCACGCGGGAGCCGAGTACGTTGATAGATTCATCACCCTAAGCAGAATTGGGTTCAACCATACCATAAGGATGATCTGAATACCCTTGACCTTGAGGGATCAAAACAAAATCAGAATCGAGAATCGAGCTGCTCAAAACCTGAACAAATTGTAATTTCAGCGGTAAAAATCCGCCTAAATTGATCACATAACCGATCTGAACAAATGATCGGAGACAGAGAAAGCGACTACCTAATGACGAAAGGCAACCTCGTCCGATTAGGAGGAAATCAACAAGGAATTTATCAGACCCACGTCTGCGACAACGAACAGAGGATGATATGGGAGAAACAAAGACAAAGGAGAGATGCCTTTTTCATCATTCTTTGGTTCTTCGGTTCGGTTACGGTTCAATTACTCGTTTTTTCGTTTTTTTTTTAAAAAAAACCTATCGATCGGTTTTTATCTTCGGTTTGGTTCGATTTCGGTTTATTAAAACTTCGGTTCGGTTCGATAATTTCGATTCAATTTTATATTCCAATATATATAGGGATGGGCGTTCGGGTATCCAATTGGGTTCGGTTCGGGTTATTCGGGTTTTCGGGTTTTTGGGTTTAAGCTCATTAGCCCCATTCGGATATGTAGCATAAACGGATTGGGTTCGGTTCGGTTTTAGCCGGGTTCGGGTCGGTTCGGGTTAATAACTGGAAACCCATAATCCGATCGGTTTTGAACGGGTTCGGATAATAACTATACTGTTTCTATTATGCGTAAATGTTCAACGTCCAAATTTTGAACTTTATAGTGTATAATATACAACATGTACTTTGACAATTTACAATGGACAGAAAATTAAACGAGATATAACATATACTTTGTGAGTGCTAGTTCGAACAAGCTTCCAAAATGAGTAATTTCTTAAAGCCCAACACACAAAGCAAACACTATAATCAGCCGGGCTACAGCAACACCACACCATCAGTAACCACACTTCAGCCCCAAGATCAATCTTTACAACATCAGTAACCACACTTGAGAGCTTTTGAAAGAACAATCATTCATCAATAATGAAAACTAATTTATTTTAAAACCAAGTTCTTAAATCAAATATCAGAAAGCAACAACCAAATTCTAAAGCTAAAATCGCAAATTGCATCAAGCAGAACACCAAACTAAAAACATAAAGCAAAGACTTAAAACTTAAAGAACTACTAATCCATCTCTGGACCTTGAAATCTTCCTCCCTCTAAACAGACATCTTTTATCTATATTTCTTAATCATCTCTGCAAAACCAAACAACAATAACAATTCAGTTTTATACTCAGATTTAGTTCAAGACAAACAAATAAGATGAATTAGTTAAGCAAATAACATATTATTTTTCGAAGAGTATTTTTTTTTACTTAAGCAATTTGGGATTGAATTCACTTGTTACCTTATTCTTCGAAGAGTATTTTTTTCCTCTTAAAATATCAAATGAAAACAAACCAATGGATTACTGAATACTGGATATGTATATAAATTCGGTTTATATGGATTTCGGTTTATATGGGTTATGCAATCGGGTTTCGGATTTAACCCGAACCGATCCATAACCCAAAGTATTATAACCTATGTTCCAATCGGTTATTGTAAAGGATCCGAACCCGTACCGAACCGGCTTTTTCGGGTTGGATCCGGGTTCGGGTTTCGGGTTCGGGAAATATGCCCACCCCTAAATATATATATATCAAACACACAAACACAAACTGACAAAAATATATATATACTGGAAGATTGAAACTTTAATGAAAATCAAAACCGATCGACAACTACAAGTCTACAATAATGAATAATAGGTCAGGGACTTCGGTTCTTCGGTTCGGTTATTCGGTTTTTTTTTTGTTTTAAAAAAACTATCAATCGGTTTTTTTCTTCGGTTCGGTTCGGTTCATTAAAACTTCGGTTCGGTTCATTAAAACTTCGGTTCGGTTTCAGTTCGATAATTTTGGTTCGGTTTTATATCCCATGTCTATCTTCGTCCATAGACAAAACAAAAAAGCCCATAATAGGAAACGGCACGCATTGCTAGCACTAAATAATAAAACGGCGATCAGCCTCAGGAAGATACTGATACAACACATAATCATCTTCGTCGACTGCCTCATGTGTAGTCATCAATCTCTTTGCAACCCAACTGCTTTGGACTGCTTTTTTTCTCCAGAAACATGGAGATCCGTCGCAAGCAGCTCAGCAATAATATTCACTTCATTGGAAAGTTTCTGTTTTTCTTCTGTGTTCAGTTGTGCAAAATGCATCTAATTTTGGGTGCATCTTATTCCTTTACTTAAAAATGGTGCTTGATGATTTGACTTCTCTTTACGTTTAGTGAATTGCTACCGTGATTGGTGCCTGAGTTAGGGGATGATTTCAGGTGATAAATTTCTCTGTTTTAAGCTCAGTAAGTGTATTCACTCTACACCAGGATAAAGTGAGTACAGTTATTAATACGCTTCTTTTGTGTTGTTGTTATAATGTGTGTGTCACATAGTAATAATTATTATTATGAAATGATAGAATTTTTTGAAACTTACTACGAAAAGAAAAAACATGAAAGTAATAATAAAGATATTGAAAAATTCATTGTGATCAAATTATTCTACAAAAAAAACTCAGCTAGTCCCTAGATGTTTTAAGGGAACTGAAAACCACCGCCTCCAACACCTTCAACAGCAGCCGCAGGTCCTGTATTAGGATTAATAGCCGTCCATAATAGAGATATAGTGATGGCAATTAAACCTGCCCACACGAAAACTATCGTTGGAGTCTTGCCTCTGCGTCCCATTAATCCTTTTGCGAATGGATACAAATGTGCCAATACCCAAAAGCTGAAAAAAGCTCCCCCAATCAATTTGCTCCATTGTGGCACCGCTTGGTATATCGTCCTGATGAACGCTACAACAATCGCTATTATGTTCACCATTGCTATCACTATGGGCGGTATCATCAACGACGACCATTTCACTATGTACAAATCTGCATATATGTCATCATTGTCATCTCCCCCAGATTTGGAAGTCAAGGTAAAAGAGATCTCGATCCCTGCAATGACTTTGAGGATTCCTTGGACTACAGCGTAAAGATGAGAGCTTGTTCCAGAGATAAGCCACCACTGTTCATTTCTCCACCATTCCTCGAGTCCAATGCCAGACCATTTGACCTCCAAAACCGCCAAGCCAATCAAACAAATGGTGATTATAAGGAGGTAAACTAAGAAGGAGATACTGAGCGTCCGCACAATAAATTGTCCAGAGAAAAGAGAAAATGCCGGAAGAAAACAGTAGAGGATGAGAAACAAAGAGGTGAATGGATATATTCCAACATTGAGGTATGCAAGACGTTGGAGGAACTTGAGACGTTTCGAGGCGAGAATGGCGTTGTTTCTAGAGAAGAAGATCTCAACGGAGCCGGTGGCCCACCGCAACACTTGGTGAAGACGATCTGTAAGGTTAATGGGTGCAGAGCCTCGAAAAGAATCTCGTTTGGTGATGCAATAAACAGAGCGCCATCCACGATTATGCATGCGGTAGCCTGTGACCACGTCCTCTGTCACCGAACCATAAATCCATCCAACTCTATCTCCCCACTCTGTTTTATCCTCATACCAACAAGATATTACAGAAACAGACTCTGCGACAGTAGTGGCATCAAGTGGGTCACGAGGGATTCTAAGGGCTCCGGGAGGACGACCATACTTGACAGCAGGGTGGTCTGCCAATGGACGGCCTTGGAACTCTGCAATAGGAATTGACTCAGCTAGGAGTGTGGAGTTGCCAAAGCGCTTTGGGAGTTGTGTGACATCAAGGTCTGGGTCAAAGTCACTAGTGGTTAAAGCCTCTGTTTCTGATTCTTTCTTCTCAAGAATCTTATCAGGATTGGGTGGATCAAAACCATATAAGGCAAAGCGTCTAAACATAGTCCCTGTTCCAACATAAACAGGTCCCTGCAACATCAAAAAATAACAATAAATTAGTAAACCTTTACAAACCAAATGATATATTGTAGCTTTTTTGGATCAAATATATATATACCTGGACACCGTCGAGAGCACGCATATTTCCGTCAAAGAATACAGTGTTATTGTTAGCATATCGATCAGAAGGATCAATGCCTTCAAATCTTTGTGGAAATTGAATGTAGCAAATGTCTTCACCACCTCTATCCATCATAAAACACATCCCTTCACGGATGGCCTTACAATTATAGATGTAATGATCACAATCAAGATTAAGGATGAAAGGGCCATTTGAGAGAATAGCAGAGGCACGTACAAGTGCATTCATAGCTCCAGCTTTCTTGTTGTGATCATAGCCTGGTCGCTTCTCACGTGACACATACACAAACATGGGTAACCGAATATCTGTGTCTGAAAAATCAATAATTTTGTCGTTGCTATTGCCGATTAAAGGATCACTGCTGGGTGGTTTTAACATCACTTGTAAAATCCCAGCATGATCACCTTTGGAATGCTCCCGAGTAGCGGCTGCCCAAGTTCCTGGCCAGTGGGTGCCATCGGCCATCCATGTTGCTTTGGGGACTTTCACTGGTTCTGTTGGATCACCTCCATTTTCCCTCATCTGTTTTAGAGCCTTCATTTCCTCTCTCGCATTAAATGCATCTGATCTCCTCCGTATTGAGTCAGGGAGGCCGTTGATGCGAACCTTAAACTCATCATACTCTCTTTTAATCTTTCTTCTATCTTTCACAAAATCAATCCTGCTCTTATTCTTTGTTGGATCTATCTTCAGACTAAAATATGTATCTGGATTTCTGGGTTCAATGTTATGTTTTCGACAAAAAGGCACCCATAAATCTGCAAAGCTAGCAGCTTCTGCCATAGCTTCAAATGATAGAAGGGCTCCTCCATCATCGGAAAGGTAACATGACACCTTTTCTACTGGATAATCAACAGCCAATATGGAAAGAATAGTGTTGGCGGTGACAAGGGGTGGCTCTTTCTCAGGATCTGCCGTTGACACAAAGAGGTCAATACCTGGGAGATCAGACCTCCCTGTGGGGTTTGAAGGAGAAGGCATGTCAAATTTGTCACGAAGAACTTCTAGGTCAGTAGAGCGGTTTATGGGACACAACTTAGGGATTTGGTCTAAAATCCATGAAAATCCAAACCAAAGCTCGCATATAATTGACATTAGCCATAACCATATTGCATCTTCATTAGGGTTTTGAATCCTCCAAGTTAGGAAAAAACATAACACGACGAAACGAATTGCGATTAGTAGTCTATACGGGCTTATGATGGCAGCTGGGATTGGGATCCGCCGGCTCAGCGGCCGCCATGGCTTGTCAGCTGTTTCCACCATGCCACCTCTCATTCCTTCATCCGTATCATCGCCATACATTTCATCTTGAGGCCAATACGCATTCCCGTAGCCATATGTGCCTTGTGTTTCAAATAACCATCTATTGTGATCAAATTCGCCTTTTTGATTCCTTTTCATCATAGACATGTTATTGTTACCACGTTGATCTTTTCCTGGAGCTGGTAAGGGGAGAGCACCATTAGGAAAGTCAGGTGTATCATCATCTAGATCCCCGATTTTATATTGCTCCTTACATCCTGGGCATAAACCTGTTTCTTTTTGTGCGTCCATGAAACAATCTCTGCAGATCTTGAACCTAATCAACGATAAGTTGGTCAGAAACTGCATCATTGTATTGTGAAACAAGTAAATAGAGAAATGTTGATTAAATGATACCGGCATTCACATGGCATTACATCCTTTCCTCTCTCGTCTTTCATGACTTTTCCATCGCAAGCAGGCATGGCACACGAAGAACCTTTAGCGCCAGCCATCTGAGGGTGTGTCACATCTGAATCGATGACTTTGTCCATGAGATGTGCACGCGTGACACTGTTAAACCCACCGGTAAATAGGGAATTGGATACATACTGCTCTTCAGCTTTAGTGGCCATGGGCTGATTATCAGGCGTCGGAGGTATGTGCACTGTATAATTAGAATAATCTCCTGAAAACTCGCCCGATAATTCAATATTGTCTCGAGATAAACTCACATATCGTCCGCTAGATGTTCGTCTTGCAAATTTAACAGTATGGCCGCTACCAGAATTATTACGAACCTTTTTAGAAGTTTGAGGAGGGGTGGACGCCATTGTAAAACTAAATGAATTAAGAAGCTGATATTCCTTTTCCCAAAAAAAAAATTAAGAAGCTGGTTTCTAAGTGAATCAATGTGATTATCCAAAATAAAGATGAGACGGAACTTTACGTTTTTGATGGAAACAAAGGTAAAAGTTAAGGAAGAGAGGATTATCAGGACATGAAAACTATTTTTGCCATGAAAATCTATTTTGGGCTTCTTGGTATTATACATCAACCTATTTTTAGAAGCTTATTGTCTTGTGCTATTTTGGGATTTTCATGTTTTTTAATTTTTTTTTAAAGAGCTTTCGTATTAAACTTTTTTTTGTTACATAGAAAAGCAGAAATTTAAAAAGAAAGCATAAAATAAAATAAAAACTAAGGAAAAAAACCAAGCCCAAACAAACTCCTAATGGGCTCGACTAAGACAAAACCACAAGGTTATGGATAGCCCAAAAGAGGCCCGAGCCAGAAACCCTAGCAATGACGAAGCCGCCGCCAAGAAATTTCTGATCGAGCCGAAGTACCAACACACCGGAGTTCGCCGCCATCCATATAGTACGATACACCACCACCGCCGAGAGAAACCGAGAGCAGAGAACACCGGAGAAGAAAACCGAATAGCGGAGACCCGAATACTCGGTGCACGAGCCGTGATGCCTAGAAAGGGGATAGGAGAGGAGCCTACTCGCCGTCGTCATTGTTGGTCCACCGCCGGGTGCGATGCCTAGACGAACGGCGAGCTTCTCCCGTCATAGTCGGTCCACCACGACCGCCGCGAAAGCCGCACCTCCACACTGCCACCGTCCTCTAGCGAGCAGGAGAGAGGAGAGACGAACCCAACGACCGTGCAACCACCAACTCCAAAGAGACCACCAGCCGGAAAACAGACCGAATCGAAACAGAGCTCCGGCACCGGAGAGAGGAGGGAAGACACCACCGGAGGACAAGAGCAGGGACAGACGGAAAATGACACTTGGGGAGACGCTTGACTCCGGATATGGTCCCCGCAGATCGGAGGAGCAAGCGCGTCGCCTCGAGACGCCCGCCTTTCCATATCACCGCGAGAAACCGCCGCTTGGACTTGCCATCTAGCCATGCAAAAGGGAGCCTAGCCGCATAATTACTTATATCTGTAAATTATTACTTAAATTTCTAGTGTTTTACATTTAGGATTATTTTGGTATTTGATCGTGGTATTAATTTTGAAGACGTTAGATATCCAATGTTTACACCATGGGCATACTTGAACCCAAACAAGAAGATTGTGGAAGAACTTTCAGAATATACTAGAATTGTGTGTCGGTCTTCAAGAAAGGAGGAAGACAAATAACGTCATGTGGGTTTACAAAACAACGGTGGATTAACAACATGCGATCCATAAACATGAGTTTGATTTTACCGGAAGAGATTACAACAAAGACTACAATAATGGTTCGGTTGATAAACTGTAGCGTCATAACCGATTCAGACAGTGGTGTGTTTAGACGAGTACAACATGTTTTATCGAGTCCAAGAAAATATGAATCAGAAACGTTTCTAACAACGATTCATTTAAATCTTTCAATTACAATAATGCGAAAATCATTTTGAAGTTGACAAGATGATAGCCATCAAAAAATTTATGAAGAAAAGACATAACATATGTTTTTTGTTAGCCTATAAAATTTTCGGCAAGAAAACATGATTATTTTCCACTTTTTCCTCGAAATCATTTTCAATTTCTTTTATTTATGTAAACAAACGGTTGGATTTGATAATGTTTTTGTATTTTGTATCATTTTTATGATATTAATATATTTATTTTGTCAAAACGATGTGTTTTGACTTCCGTTATGATTTAACGGAATCAAAGAAAATTTTGCAAAACTTTGGTTTCGTTTTGACGTCGGCCTAAGAAGAAAATAAAAGAATCGTATTTTCATTTCATTCGCCGTTTTGAATTGGAGCCCCGTCGTCGGTCATGTCGTCGTCGCAGAACCTTGGTGGCGCCACCAGATGCGGCCGGGTCGTTGCCCCATCCCTGGACAAGATCATCAAAAATGCCGCCTGGCGCAAGCACACCCTCCTTGTTTCCGCCTGTAAATCTGTCCTCGACAAGCTCGAATCTCTCTCCGATTCTCCCCATCCTTCATCGCCTCTATTCGGTCTCTCCACCTCCGATTCGGATGCCGTCCTTCAGCCCCTCCTTCTCTCTCTTGATACGGCCTACGCCAAGGTTGTTGAGCCTGCTCTCGATTGCTCTTTCAAGCTCTTCTCTCTCTCCCTCCTCCGAGGCGAGATATGCTCCTCGTCTCCCGATTCTCTTCTCTACAAGCTCATCCACGCGATCTGCAAGGTTTGCGGCCTGGGCGAGGAGTCAATTGAGCTGGCGGTCCTCCGCGTACTCCTAGCCGCCATCAGTTCTCCTCGCATCATGATCCGAGGCGATTGTTTGCTCCATCTTGTTAGGACTTGCTACAACGTGTATCTAGGCGGAGCTAATGGGACCAACCAGATCTGCGCTAAATCTGTACTGGCTCAGATTATGATCATCATCTTCACCAGATCCGAGGCGAATTCTATGGATGTATCATTCAAAACGGTTAATGTCAACGACTTGCTTGCCATCACAGATAAAAATGTCAACGAAGGGAACTCTGTTCATATTTGTCAGGGATTCATTAACGACGTAATCACGGCTGGGGAAGCAGCAGCTCCTCCGGATTTCAGACTAGTTATTGAACCACCAGAGGAAGGTGCTTCATCTGCGTCTGAGAAAGGCGAAGATGGGGTGAATGGGGGCACAAGCAAGATCAGGGAAGACGGATTCCTTCTGTTCAGAAACCTGTGTAAATTGTCTATGAAGTTCTCGTCACAAGAGAACACCGACGATCAGATTCTTGTGAGAGGCAAGACTTTGTCTCTGGAGTTGCTCAAAGTTATAATTGATAACGGTGGCCCAATTTGGCGCTCTGACGAAAGGCAAGTTTTATCTTTGAATGCGCATTTGCTATTCGTCTCTCAGCCCGTGTTACATGGCATCCAAGAGCTAACCCTCCCACCCCAAAATATGCAGGTTTCTAAATGCCATTAAGCAGTATCTTTGCTTGTCACTTTTAAAGAACAGCGCACTCTCCGTTATGTCTATTTTTCAACTTCAATGTGCTATCTTCACCAGCTTACTACGGAAATATAGATCCGGCATGAAATCAGAAGTAGGCATATTCTTCCCCATGCTTGTCCTCCGAGTCCTTGAAAATGTTCTTCAGCCAAGTTTCTTGCAGAAAATGACTGTGCTCAGCTTACTTGAGAACATTTGCCACGACCCATACCTAATCATCGACATATTTGTAAACTTTGACTGTGATGTGGAGTCACCAAACATCTTCGAAAGGTATTAGCAATTTTTTTCTTCTTTTAATTGTATATCTCCCCAAGATAGTTTTTCTGTGCTCTCTTTCCGAAACAGAGATGTTGTCAGATTACAATCCTTAGCTGAAAGTTTTAGACATCCGATCAGGTCATAGGCGTAGCCTACGGTTGATATTTATATCCCATTAGTAGTATTGTACACTAGTAAAATGTATTAAATCTCTTATAAATCCATCAGATGTTTGCAGGATTGTCAACGGTCTTCTAAAAACTGCTCTAGGGCCTCCTCCTGGTTCGTCGACAACTTTGACCCCAGTCCAGGATATTACTTTTCGGCACGAATCAGTGAAGTGCTTGGTTAGCATTATTAAGGCAATGGGAGCATGGATGGACCAACAATTTAGTGTGGGAGAATCACTTTTGCCTAAGAGTGTAGAAAATGAAGCACCTGGAGACAATCATTCAAACCTAAACGAAGAAGACGGGACAACTACAGATCATGACTTTCACCCAGATTTGAGTATGGAGTCATCAGACGCTGCAACTCTTGAACAGAGGAGGACATACAAAATTGAACTCCAGGTCTTATTTTGCATCATAAAACAACTAAAATATTGCTTAATCCCATTAGGCGATGTTGGTTTCCTTTTATCATCTTTCTTGGTTTATGTGCAGAAAGGCGTCACTCTATTCAATAGAAAGCCATCAAAGGGCATTGAGTTTCTTATAAGCTCTAAAAAGGTTGGCAGCTCCCCAGATGAGGTGGTGTCGTTCCTGAGGAATACCACATGCTTGAATGCAACCATGATTGGTGATTATTTAGGTGAAAGAGATGAGTTTCCAATGAAAGTTATGCATGCCTATGTGGACTCGTTTGATTTCAAGGAGATGAATTTTGGTGAGGCAATTAGGTTTTTCTTAAGGGGGTTCAGGCTTCCTGGGGAAGCACAGAAAATTGACCGCATAATGGAAAAGTTTGCTGAACGCTTTTGCAAATGCAACCCAAATTCATTCAGCAGTGCTGACACAGCATATGTTCTTGCATACTCTGTGATAATGCTTAACACTGATGCCCATAATATTATGGTAAAAGAAAAGGTTTGTTTTCTTGTCTGTCACAATTCGTTCAATCCATGATATGTTAGCTTTTGGACTGCATTTACACGTGTTAACATTTTCTGGTTATTTCTGTGCTCAGAAATTGTTATTGAATATTGGAGTTACTTTTTTTTGTAGAAGATTTACAGTGTTTGTTTACTGGTTTTACATCTGTTTTTTTTTATAACAACCAGATGACCAAGGCTGGTTTTATCAGAAATAACCGAGGCATTGATGACGGCAAAGATCTTCCAGAAGAGTACCTTGGTGCTCTTTATGACCAAGTTGTCAGAAATGAAATAAAGATGAGTTCTGATTCTTCTGCTCCAGAAAGCAGGCAGTCCAACGGCCTGAATAAACTATTGGGTCTTGACGGTATACTCAATCTGGTTTATTGGACACAGACAGAAGATAAAGCGGTAGGGGCTAATGCTCTTCTTATAAAGCATATTCAAGAAAAGTTCAGGTCGAAGTCTGGAAAATCAGAGTAAGCTCATTTACCTTTCATTTAAGGTCTAGTGTGAAATGAGAAAGGAGACAATAGGACTAGATAGTATTGATTATAAAATGGTATTCGAATGAAGGATTTTAACGGCTAATTGTTCTTAGTATGCTGCCGCTGAGCGAATCGGGTAACCTGTAAATTAGCGAACGGAGCTGAAAACCAAGTTTTTCCTGTAACGTAAAATAAACCATATTCACCCTTTAGTTTACCTTGTGTTTTCCTGACAATCTATCTCTTTTAAGGATTAAGGTTGACAGATGCCGTGGAGTAATGTCTTTGGATCTACAGTCAAATTATTGATCTCATGACTTGATTTTTTTTTTGGTCTTGTAGATCAGCTTATCATGTCGTCACAGATGTTGCAATATTGCGTTTTATGGTTGAAGTTTCCTGGGGACCAATGCTTGCCGCATTTAGCGTTACACTTGATCAGAGTGATGACAGGCTTGCTGCAGTTGAATGCTTAAGAGGCTTTCGGTATGCCATTCATGTTACAGCAGTTATGGGTATGCAAACGCAAAGAGATGCATTTGTCACTTCCATGGCCAAGTTCACAAATCTCCATTGCGCAGGAGATATGAAGCAAAAGAATGTCGATGCTGTTAAAGTAAGTTCCTTCTTATGGAAATCGTTGTTCAGAATCAAAGCAGTTGTTATTCTCTGTTTAGCTTTCCCCACATCAAGGAATAAACACAAAGAAAATGACTCTGAGGCATACTCACCCAAATACATCATGTGTTTTGATTTTCTTTTGTCATTATGTGTTTCTCTAGTGTAAATATTCTCCTTCACTTGATGGAGAGAAGCATGCGTGACTAACCTCTTCATAACTTCATTAGTACTTCTTATGCTATTCAGGCTATCATATCAATTGCCATTGAAGATGGTAACCACTTACAAGATGCTTGGGAGCATATTTTGACTTGTCTTTCTAGAATTGAGCATTTGCAATTATTGGGTGAGGGAGCTCCAAGTGATGCATCTTACTTTGCTTCATCCGAGATGGAAGAGAAGAAAGCCTTGGGTTTTCCTAATTTGAAGAAAAAAGGAGCCCTCCAGAATCCGGTGATGATGGCTGTTGTTCGAGGGGGATCATACGATAGCAGTGCGATTGTACCAAATGTGTCGGCTCTTGTGAGGCAGGATCAAATCAATAACTTCATAGCAAACTTGAATTTGCTTGACCAGATCGGGAGTTTTCAGTTGAATAATGTGTATGCTCATAGCCAGCGGTTAAAGACGGAAGCCATAGTAGCATTTGTCAAAGCCCTGTGCAAAGTCTCTATGTCAGAACTGCAGTCTCCTACAGATCCTCGAGTATTTAGCCTCACAAAATTAGTTGAGATCTCGTAAGATTTTCTTCTTTTGATACTCTCTCTCTCTAGAACACGTTGAATGAGAAATGGACATATTGAATACATCTGTCTTGGCTACTGAATTGGTATCGAGTTAGCACCTTGATTGACTAATAAGATTTCAACTTGCGTATTTACATCTCTCTTTTCTTTCTGTTCAGCCACTACAACATGAACCGCATCAGGCTAGTCTGGTCACGCATATGGAGCATCCTGTCAGATTTTTTCGTATCTGTAGGCTTATCGGAGAATCTTTCTGTTGCAATATTCGTTATGGACTCACTACGACAGCTTTCTATGAAGTTCTTGGAACGTGAGGAGCTGGCTAATTACAACTTCCAGAATGAATTTCTTCGACCATTTGTCATTGTTATGCAGAAAAGCAGTTCTGCTGAAATTAGAGAACTAATAGTTCGGTGCATTTCTCAAATGGTACTCAGCCGTGTCAGTAATGTGAAATCAGGGTGGAAAAGTGTTTTCAAGGTATATTCTGTTATTCTAGCAGCCACCTATATCTGAACAGATATGATTGAGCTCATGTTAAGAGGAAAATGCTAAAAGATACTATTCCAAGTAGTTTTTCTGTTGTGTATTTTTTGTAAGGCATGCTCTGGTGGTCGACATGTTTTACTAAGTGGCCAATCTCCTTTCAGGTTTTCACAACTGCAGCAGCTGATGAAAGAAAGAACATTGTGGTGTTGGCTTTCGAGACAATGGAAAAAATTGTCCGAGAGTATTTTTCATATATCACAGAGACGGAGGCAACAACTTTTACTGATTGTGTTAGATGTCTTATAACTTTCACTAATAGCAACTTTACCAACGATGTTAGCCTGAATGCTATCGCGTTTCTACGATTTTGTGCACTAAAACTTGCAGACGGAGGCCTTGTGTGGAATGATAAGGGTAGTCGGTCTAGCAGTCCCAGTACTCCAGTAACAGATGACTATGCACCAAATACACAAAATTTTATGGAAGTAGATGAGAACATATCATATTGGGTTCCTTTGCTCACAGGTAATCTGTTATATTTTTAATCTGTGAATAATACTCGATGTAAACACATCACATATACTATATTCTGGGCAACTTAAAATTTTCGAACTGATACTATCCGACTTAGTTGATATTGATTTGCTGGGAAGTTAGGAAAGGACATGCCCCTGCAATCTAATCAAATTTCTTTTATTTTATCACAGGATTGTCCAAACTAACTTCTGATTCCAGATTAGCAATTCGTAAAAGCTCCTTAGAAGTGCTCTTTAATATTTTAAAGGATCATGGCCATCTTTTTTCACGAACGTTCTGGATTGGCGTTTTGAGTTCTGTTATTTATCCTATATTTAACAGTGTGTGGGGAGAGAAAGATCTATTTTCGAAAGATGAACACAGTTCATCGCCATCCACATTTTCTCCACATTCAAATGGGGTTTCTTGGGATGCTGAGACTTCAGCTATGGCGGCACAGTCTCTGGTGGACCTATTTGTCAGTTTTTTTACTGTGATAAGGTCTCAACTTTCAAGTGTGGTATCTTTACTTGCTGGTCTTATAAGAAGTCCAGCTCAGGGTCCTACAGTAGCTGGTATGGGTGCATTGCTTCGGTTGGCAGACGAATTGGGTGGGAGATTCTCAGAAGATGAGTGGAAGGAGATATTTTTGGCTGTGAAAGAAGCTGCTTCATTGACATTGTCTAGTTTCATGAAGATACTGAGAACCATAGATGACATTCAAGATGAGGAAACATTGTCTGATCAGGACTGTAGCAATGAAGATGACGTGGACGAGGACAGCCTGCAAACCATGTCTTATGTTGTTTCGAGGACAAAGAGTCACATAACTGTCCAGTTACAAGTTGTTCAGGTAAAGTACAAAATGTTTTACTATGCAATGAGTTGCCAAGCTTTGACTCATGCCAGCAAACGTGAAGAATGAAGATGCTAAAGAACATATTGACTCCGGACGCATAAATGAATCTGGAAATGTTGTGTATGCTTTACTTTGCCTTGCTACAGAATTAATGATCTGATGATCTCTCACATCGCCTTTTTTCTTTTCTTTTTCTCCTGGTTTCAGGTAGTGACCGATCTCTACCGGATCCATCAGCAGTCATTGGTGGCATCTCATGTCACAGTTATACTGGAGATACTCTCATCAATCACAGCACACGCCCACCAGCTAAATTCTGATTTGATACTGCATAAGAAAGTGAGGAGGGCATGCTCTATCCTGGAGCTCTCTGAACCTCCCATGCTTCATTTTGAAAATGACACGCATCAGAATTACATGGACGTTCTTCAAGACCTACTAACATACAATCCAGGAGTGTCCTTGGAACTAAATATAGAGTCTCAACTGATCACAGTGTGTGTGAAAATTCTGAAGATATACCTGAAATGCACATTGTGTGAGGGTGCAGAGTTGGAAGAAACCAGGCACCCCAAAAAATGGATTCTACCCATGGGAGCAGCATCGAAGGAAGAAGCAACAGCGAGGTCTCCGATAGTGGTTGCGGTGCTGAAGGCACTTAGGAGACTGAAAAGAGATTCGTTCAAGAGGTATGCACCAATTTTTTTCCCGTTGTTGGTGGAGCTTGTGCGGAGTGAGCACAGCTCCTCACAAGTCCCACAAGTCTTAAGCACCGTGTTCCATACGTGTATGGGTCCAACGATGGGTGAATAGAATAGGATGGTTGTTTGTGTTTTTTCTATTGGTAGAAGATGCGAGCATTACATGTTTGAGTGATTTACATGCTAGGTCACTTTTACTTTTTTTTTGGTCAACAACTTGCATTAATTTAAAACTGTTCGGTTACAATACCACAAGCCAAGGATGCCAAAGCACCTTTAGCTAGCTGATCACAAACAACATTATCACTCCTAGAAATAGCATGAAAAGATAGTAGAGAAAACGACAAAGCAAGGCTTCTAATGTCCCATAGAATGCCTGCAATCTCAGAAATCTCTTGCTCCGAAGACAGAGCGGAAATGAGGACGTTAGAGTCCGAGCAAACTTGGAGAGACTTAATTCCAGCAGCTACTGCCACTCTTAAGCCCTCTTTAATAGCTAAAGCTTCAGCTGTTAAGGCTAAGCTAACGAAACAGCGGGCCGAGGAACCCTGGATCAAGGCGTTGGTTGAGCTCTGTGCTATGCACCATCCCATTCCGCCAATGCGCACATCAGCTCGCCAAGCACCATCAACTAGCATCGTCACTTTTACTTACGAAGTCACTTAACTACTTTTGCACTATTATCAAATTTTATTGGCAAAATTGCCCTTCAATTGAGTTGTGAATCATAAAGGGTATAAATATATTTCTTATTTATTTATTTTTTCTTCCCTTTCATTTTTTTTTTCCATTTTTAAGAGATGAAAAATATAATTTTTTTTTAATATTATGTGTCGTCATTTTGATATATTTTAATAATTCATGAACAGATGATCGTGGATATGAAAGAGAGAAAATTGGTGTTCTATCTTTTGAGGATGCTTCAACAATGATATACGGATGTAGATTATTCTAATTACTTTGGCACTTTCGTAGACATGTCCATGTGGATGAAAAGTTATTGCACTTGTTATATCGACGAGATAATAAAATTTTCATCTACTTGACCATGTCAACAAGTATGACGGAAGACACTAGTTTTCAAAAAAAGTGTAAAACAATAATATACATTTCAGGCTACAAATGGAGAACACCAATGTGTAATATAGCAATTGCAATAATATTATATCAACATGGACATGTCTACGAGAGTTAAAATTGGCAAAGTAAATGATAAAAAACAAATCAACATCAATGTGGTATTCATAGAAAAGTGTCCACAAAAATAAGTCCGTAAAACAATAGAAAAATA
Source organism: Orychophragmus violaceus (assembly GCA_030180135.1). Taxonomy (NCBI): domain Eukaryota; kingdom Viridiplantae; phylum Streptophyta; class Magnoliopsida; order Brassicales; family Brassicaceae; genus Orychophragmus; species Orychophragmus violaceus. The sequence goes on from CM058233.1 coordinate 110,317,077, forward strand.
GAAAATCACATAAAATTGGCAAATAAGAGATGAAAACACATCGCATCTATCATAGTTTGTTATCCATGAACACGTGTCCACATGGAAGTAATCAACTTGATAAACTAGATTGAAATAAATGTCCATTTAAACTTATTCACACTGACGTAATCAACCGGATAAATAGATGGAAGTAGATAGCCTAACAAACTTATTTATACATACGTAATCAAAGATTGGAAAACAAGATGAAAATATATGGAACTAGATGGATGAGTGATTGGACTACATTTATCATATCATACTTGAAGGCATGGACGGAGTGAGTGTCCACCAAACGATGACCACATAACGGACTTGTTTTTCTTGACTTTGTTGTTTGGACAACATATCGTAGATGAGTTGAGCATCGTGCGGCAGGCATGTCAAGGTTTTTCAAGAAGAACTTGTCCATGTTAATTTGTTCGTGTTACCTGTAAATGTTCATTTTACAAATCGACGTGGACTCCGTTTTAAAAAAAATGTTGTATATCATATTGTGGAAATAACATTTACGAGTACGTGGACAAAGTAAAATAGTCAAGTGTTGATATCAAAATCTCATAACAGTGTTTACGTTGGTTTGTCTCAGAATGTGGTGTCCATTATGCTTTATCCACGTAATCGTAAATGTTCATCGTAATCATAAATTCTCTTGAACAGATCGGCATGGACATGGACAAAACTTGTCCATGCTACATTTTCCACGTTATGTTACCTATATATGCATCAACTCTATATTTGTCAATTAAATCTGAATCATATATATCATTTTGCCATAATTTTTTGACGTCTATAAAATTTGATTTAAAATTTATAAAAATATCTTATACTATGGAAGAATAAAAATATAATTTATAGTATCCAAAATTATTTTATGTTTTTAAAAACCAAAAGAAGAAAAAGATAAGAGAAGAAAAGAAAAGAAAAAGAGTTAACTAGAAATAAGTGACTACTACCCAGAGAAAGAAGAGGAGAAAGTAACGAGAGATGGTAGGAAAAAAAGAACTGCATCAAATTTATGAAGGCCAATATTCTCATTTAAACACAACTAAAGTGCCTCAAAACTTCAATGTGTCTTTTTTTTGGTCGAACAACTTCAATGTGTCTTATTGTATAATTGACAACTTAAAAAAAATGACGATCTCTACATGTTTGTGTGTCTTAGTGATGAAACATAGTAATTGATTATTGTTATAAAAGATAAGAATATGACGATGAGATTTCGGGATCAGTCATATATTCTCTTCCAGTCGTGATTGAATCTACATGAGCATAATATAAGGGATTGTGATATTATATATTGTGTATTTGATGCTTATTTCCCTTTCTTTCCTTCCATATACGCAGGCCCAAGATAAACGAACCCAAATAATCTTCTTGCTTTTGCATCAGAAACCCTTTCCATTCAACTGCATCATATATATATATATATATATATATATGTAAATGGCACATCCTCCTCTGATGAATCATATTCAGCCACTTCTTTTCCTTTCTTCTTGGTCATTTTGAATTCGAAGGATTACAAACTTGTCTTCGAAACCACAAAACCTCAATCTTTATGCTCTATTCTCGAAGCAATAGAACCACATAATAGAGAAGTTTGAAGCCACCTATCTAAGCCAACGAAAATCAAGCCGGTGAACCGTTGTTTGATGTCAAAAAGGAGAACTACGAGCTACGACTACAGAATTAGCTGGAACACGGCTCTAAGGAGAGCGTGAAACCCTAACCGGAACACACTCCATGAAGCAAGTTCCAAAGCGCTAGCGGTTCTTAACTCTAATAGTTGTAATCAACACATAGAGAGGGCTAGGTTACAGTCGTAGATCTTCTCAATCCTTTTGGTTAGCTAAGATAATGGAACTTGAAATCTGGAACTTACAACAGACCGAATCCTTCCTCCCTTCTTCTTACTAGCCCTTTCACGCCTTCTTGGAAAAAAACACTTTATCAAGCTAACTCCACGAACTTTGAATTAGGGAATGATAAATCTTCATTCGGGCGCTGCTTGACAGAAAGAGATAGCAAAGGACCGTAGTCGATATCATATCATGAGGTGAATCTGGATCTGGAGTCTAAGGAACGGGAGCTAGAACGGGTGATTGAAGATCCAAGACAGAAGAGTTACGAGATTATGGTTTCTAATCGCCTTATCGGTCGGGTTACTTTTGATGTAGTTATTTTCTCCCCTCGCCGGCGATTTTGGTTTCTTTTGTGTGTTATAATAACTGTAATCATCGCCTGAGGGATAATAAACTCTGGGTTCTATGCCCGGTTTTGTTTCTTTCTTCCGTCTTTTTCCGATTTGTGTCGGGGGTTGGTCCGGGATTTACGATCTTCTCCTTGCGCCATGCCCTATTCCTTGCTGTTAGAACTCTTTATCTCTTCCTCCTTGTTGTCGTGCACCCATTGACGTTAGTTCTAGTGCCCAATCGAGTTGAATGGGCCCGTCGGAGCTTCAGACTTTTGGCGGTTTAATCCTCATGGATTCCTCTGCAGTGGTGCATAATGCATATTTCTTAGATAATGCATAACATAGATTTAGGATGTAGTTAGGTATTTTTATAATGGAGTATAGGAGATCAAACTAAATATTTACAAAATTTACCGAGTTTTCGTAGGGGTTAGTCCACTGATTATGAGATAATTTTTGAAATTTTTTACGTATTTGTTTTAATGCACAGTAGTATCCAGTATAGATATAGAAACTTGATGAAAGAGGTTTCGGCCCCTCATTGTCCTTAGTTATTCAAAAAATGGAGGTGTCATTAGAACCAAACAACCGATTTAGGTAGTATCCAAATATTTGTTAAATTACTTGTTAAAAAATAAGAAATATGCATTATGAACATCAAAACTATTTTACATAACATTAATATAGAGTTAGGATGTAGTTAGGTATTTTTATAATGGAGTATAGGAGATCAAACTAAATATTTACAAATTTTACCGAGTTTTCATAGGGGTTAGTCCACTGATTACAAGATAATTTTGAAAATTTTCACGTCCTTATTTTAATGCATAGTCGTATCCACTATAGATATAGAAACTTGATAAAAGAGGTTTCGACTTCTAATTGTCCTCAGTTATCCAAAAAATTAAGGTGTCATTAGAACCATACAACCGATTTAGGGAGTATCTAAATATTTGTTAAATTACTTGTTAAAAACTAAAAAATATTATTATGAACATCAAAACTATTTTACATAACATTAATATAGAGTTAGGATGTAGTTAGATATTTTTATAATGGAGTATAGGAGACCAAACTAAATATTTACAAATTTTACCGAGTTTTCATAGGGGTTAGTCCACTGATTACATGATAATTTTGAAAATTTTCACGTCCTTATTTTAATGCATAGTCGTATCCAGTATAGATATAGAAACTTGATAAAAGAGGTTTCGACTTCTAATTGTCTTCAGTTATCCAAAAAATAAAGGTGTCATTAGAACTATACAACCGATTTAGTGAGTATCTAAATATTTGTTAAATTACTTGTTAAAAACTAAGAAATATGCATTATGAACATCAAAACTATTTTACTGAATATTAATATAGAGTTAGGATGTAGTTAGGTTTTTTTTATAATGGAGTATAGGAGATCAAACTAAATATTTACAAAATTTACCGAGTTTTCATAGGGGTTAGTCCACTGATTACATGATAATTTTGAAAAATTTCACGTCCTTATTTTAATGCATAGTCGTATCCACTATAGATATAGAAACTTGATAAAAGAGGTTTCGACTTCTAATTGTCCTCAGTTATCCAAAAAATGAAGGTGTCATTAGAACCATACAACCGATTTAGGGAGTATCTAAATATTTGTTAAATTAATTGTTAAAAACTAAAAATATGCATTATGAACATCAAAACTATTTTACTGAACATTAATATAGAGTTAGGATGTAGTTAGGTATTTTTATAATGGAGTATAGGAGATCAAACTAAATATTTACAAAATTTACCGAGTTTTTGTAGGGGTTAGTCCACTGATTACGAGATAATTTTTGAAAATTTTCACGTACTTGTTTTAATGTATAGTAGTATCCATTATAGATATATAAACTTGATGAAAGAGGTTTCGGCCCCTAATTGTCCTTAGTTGTTCAAAAAATGAAAGTGTCATTAGAACCAAACAACCGATTTAGGGAGTATCTAAATATTTGTTAAATTACTTGTTAAAAATTAAGAAATATGCATTATGAGCATCAAAACTATTTTACATAACATTAATATAGACTTAGGATGTAGTTAGGTATTTTTATAATGCAGTATAGGAGATCAAACTAAATATTTACAAAATTTACCGAGTTTTCATAGGGGTTAGTCCACTGATTACAGGATAATTTTGAAAATTTTCACGTCCTTATTTTAATGCATATTCGTATCCACTATAGATATAGAAACTTGATAAAAGAGGTTTCGACTTCTAATTGTCCTCAGTTATCCAAAAAATGAAAGTGTCATTAGAACCATACAACCGATTTAGGGAGTATCTAAATATTTGTTAAATTACTTGTTAAAAACTAAAAATATGCATTATGAACATCAAAACTTTTTTACAGAAGATTAATATAGAATTAGAATGTAGTTAGGTATTTTATAATAGACTATAGAAGATCAAACTAAATTCATATAACCAAAATCAATACATAATTGAAATAATGAATTAATGTATTAATGTATTTTCCTGGTTTTTTTGTTTGTATGCTATTGCTACCAAAATCACATGTTTATGGCCCAGTAATAAAGCCCATTTATGTGATGATACTTTAAAATTATTTCCGGGGCCCAATAATTTGTCTGGTTCTTCTTCTTCCTCTTTCTTCTCCACAGTGCGATTGGACAATTTTTTCTGTTCGCTATTGGTATATTTCTCGCCTTGTGACTCTTCAATTGATGTGTCGTAGTAGCGGTTTATCTTACGGCGAACGAGATTGCTCCTGCTTTGAAGCTTTTGGTAGAACGAAGGTTCAGATTATACAGTACGTTGATCTTTTTCATTGGTTGCTTTTAAAATGGGTCTCAGATTTGGTTTCAATTAATTTTTGGGTTTAATTTAAGTGGGCCTAAATGTTTGTTCGGCCTGTACTTCATAAAATGGGCCTATATAATTTTTAAAAAATTAGGCACAAAAAAACGCGGTTTGCACGCGGGTTTAACACGGTTTGGCACGTAAATCGAGGTCATTTTATGTCGGTTATCATGCCAAACCGTGTCTGAACCGTGTCCAAGCCGTGTCTGAGCCGCGTCCGAACCGTGTCCGACCCGCGTCTGAGCCGCGTCCGAGCCGCGTCCGAGCCGTGTCCGAGCCGCTTCAGAGCCGTGTCCGAGCCGAGTCTAAGCCGCGTCCGAGCCGCGTCTGAGCCGTATCCGAGCCGTGTCCGAGCCGCTTCCGAGCCGCGTCCGAGTCGCGTCCGAGCCGTGTCTGAGCCGCGTCCGAGCCGCGTCTGAGCCGTGTCCGAGCCACTTCCGAGCCGTGTTCGAGCCGTGTTCGAGCCGCTTCCAAGCTGTGTTCGAGCCGCTTCCGAGCCACCAAGCCGTGCCCTAGCCATTGAAATTTTATACTTATTTTTGAAATGGGCCTGTCGGGCTTTGTATCAATTAAAAATAACCGTTGAAGACTTTCGGACTTTATAAATATATCGGACTTATTGAATTGTCATTCAAAAATAGCGGTGGTCTTCTTCCTCGCTCCTTGAGTCTTCTTCTTCGCTCCTTCCTCCGTGATTCAGTGAATGGTAAATTTTGAATCCAAAATATTTTCTGCAGTTTTTCTTCTCTAGCGATTTTGATTTTTTTTCTTTCTCTGATTTAGTCTTTTCTTGTTCTTTCGATCCTTAAACAATGAAAAATTCAACGATTATGAAATTCAACACCGAATATTTGGAGACGTAAACGTTGGGTTTTGATTAGACATGGCTGATTTTGTTCTGTCGATCCCTAAACCATGAAATTCAACGATTATGAAATTCAACACCGAATACTTGGAGATGTAAACGTTGTCGTTTAATTTTCATAAGATAGGGTTTAATTTCTCTGTATATTTACTTTCCATGATTAGAGAGGGGTCTACCGATGTAATTTAATTTTTGTTCGTACATTCAATTAGATTGCTCGATTCCTTATTTAAAGAACTTGTTCATGCATTAAATCTGAATATTGACTGAAAAATTGTTGTTTACTGTAGTACAGAACGAAGAAGCTTTTTATGGTGAATTTTGGCGAATTCAAGAGGACGATCATGGAATATAAAGTAGAAAGTCTTTAGGAAGAAGGAGATGTGTGTATACAGGTACGTATTATACATATTTTTGAAATGGGCTTGATCGGGCCAGTTCAAAAATATGTTTTGGACTGGGCCAGTTC